>SKCR01051856.1:0-40582 GCA_019454045.1 Zanthoxylum bungeanum | reverse complement strand
TCTGGGTATATTGAGAATCATATTGTATTGGGTGTGATGTCAAGACGGAAGTATCACTCCAGTCATAGTGGAGATGATGATCACGTAGGATACGAAACTGGTGCTCTTTTATGCTGCAGCTATCGGGATAAAATGACTAGGTAATGTTTATCCGATTATAGAGACTAGTTACCAGAGATCCGATATGTGCTTCATACGGGGCAGACACAATTTCAGCCCCAGACCTAGCACGTGACATCTGATACTGGATCGAAATACGCAATACTACGTATACTACGCTTGATATAGATCACATATTCCTATAAGAATATTTCTGGAGAATTGGGTAGCCACGGGGCTTTGCTAGAAGCCAACCATGTCTTGTAAATCGGTAAAAACATAGTACTAGGTACGTACATGTTCGGATAGTCCGACGACCAGATTTACTGCCAACATATCCGGGGATCTCATGGGTCGCTTCCCGAAGATTCACCGATGACGTATGACTCACACTTTATTAATCTGAGATTAATTATAAGAGAGAGAAAATTAATCTAGGATTAATTACGGAGATATTTTATCTGGGATAAAATATTATTTAAAGAGAGAACGATTAATTTGGAATTAATCAATAAAATAATATATTCGATATATTATACGAAATTAGATTTCGACGTGGAATTAAAATTAGATTTTAATTCGGGCGAACAAGTTAATTTAGAATTAATTCGTTAGCGATGTGAATAGTAATTTTGCTAGGCATAATTATTTAATTAAATTTGATTTAATTACGTCGCAACGGAAAATTCGTTAATTCGAAATTAGCGAACCCGAGCCCGAGAGTGTTTGCGGGCCAACTTGGATTTTGAATTCAAGTGGGGCCCACAATTCACATCATGTCACATCACTTGTCAACCTTTTACCTTTATGGTGATGATATTAGGTGATGGAATGATGGTGGCTTATGTTACACTCCAAGTTGGTGAGATAGAATGACATATACCATTTTTATTACTTTTGGTATATCATTACTTGATTTTTGAAATAAACCAACACAACTCACTTCTCTCTTTTCCTTCTCACGGCCAAGGGCCAAAATTTCCTCTCTCATTTTCAACAAAGCCGAGAGATGCAAGGAGAAATATGTGAAGATTTGTTGCAAATTTTCACAAGTGCTAGCACACATTAGGAGTCTTTCGAAGGTGATAGGGAAACCCACCCGTGGGCATGGAATCACAACACAAAGCTTGGAGCTTGGAGATTCATCGATGGTGTTGACCGAAAATGGAGGAGCACAAAGAAGCACCATTGCCGAGAGCTTCAAAAGTTTTATTGTTCCTCGCATCACAAAACCGATCAATGTAAGTATGATTCCGCCATACCTCTTTGAGTATTCACACATGTTTCATTGCTTGAAATCGATCTTGGGACTAACCTAGAAACCCAACAATGGTATCTTGAGCCATTTTGAGCATGAAATTGAAATTAGGGTAAAATTGGGTAAAATTGATTTGAGCATGTTTGAGTGAAATTGATTGTTTAAATATGCTTGAATGATGATAACACGGTGTTATGCATGATCAATTTGATGAAAATTGGATTGGATCAAATTTTCCCTAATCACTTGGCTTGGCCGAATATGGTGTATGCCCTAATGTCATGGTATTTTTTGATTTTGATCATTGGATGAGTTGAAATCATTTGGGAAATGTTGATTTGAGATTTAATTGGATTGAATTTTAAATTGGACAAAAATTCCCCAATTGCCGTGAATGATGTAGCATGAAAAATGATTGATTTTTGATTTAAATGTGTTGGACATGTGTTGATGATAATAAGCATAATTAATTGTGTAAATTGATGTTTTGGAAATATTAATTTGGTTAATTAATTATGGCATACACTTTAGGTTAATTAAATTATTAAATTTGAAATTTTGGTAATTTAATTAATTGGGCCAAATTTGGAATTGGGCTTGTAAAGTTGTAATTGGGCTTAATGGGCTTGGTTGGGCCAAGTTTGGTTTTGGCTAATTGGTTGGATCCAATTGGGCCCAAAACCATATCCATAAAGTCCAAATATAACTAATGGACCTTTAATTTTAATTGGGCCTAATGGGCCTAAATTGGTTTCTTGGCAAATAAGGGTGATTCCTTAAATGGGCTTTGGTATTTGGGTTTGACCCATATTGACCAAAAGTCCATGCCTTAAGAAATTAATTAAAAGCCATTGGACTTTAATTAAATTAACATTTGATGTTAATCGGGCTTTGAGACCCATAACAATTAGATTTAGATACTAAGTCGTAAAGGCTCATTAATAAAGTGTAATATTTAATTTGGAATTAAATAATGAATTAGTATTAAATACAAATTAAATTGGATTTAATATTGTTGTTTAATATAATTCAAGAATTCGTACTTTGAGTACTTATTCGCAAAACGAGTTTGACTCACGCAAAATCAAATCTTTGTTTGAACATTGGATGATCATTAATTTTCAGATTAATTAATTGGATTAGATTGATTGATAACATGCTTTGTGTGAATACATGGATGCGATGTATGAATAATGCATATCGGATGGATATTAGATGGGTGAAGGCAATTTTGGAAATTGTTGTAATAATTTTAGAATTTATTAATTGGACATGCGTGTCCAGCCTATTACCTATTGACTCTGTGTATTTCTCTTCTCACCTATTCCCCTCAATGTAAATGAGGTTTCTTTAGAATTGTTATGCAATCGGGTATAAGTAATACTTGTGCTAGCGGGAGAGAGGAAAGATAGAGATTTGTTCTAGGAACATTGTGTTAAATATCCATCCGCATATCATTATTATATTTATTTATATGCGCCTTATTATGTGTTTAGAATGCATGTTTAAGGGTGTATGATGATGAGACTTTAACAAAGATAATAAATTGGTTGCCAATTTACGCGAAAAACCTTCACAAAATATTAAGCGTTTTTCCTTCCATTGAGTGATTCTTACTCAAGATCCAAGACTGGCACTGGTTTGTTGGCCAAAGTCAAGAACTTTGTCCGTCGCGGATGTGTTTGAATCATGAAGGCTTTGTTCCATATCGGTGTCTTGTCCAAGTTGTGATTTGTTGGCCAAAGTCAAGATCACTTCTTGTCCATCGACATCGATTACGAAGCTTTCCATGGTCAATGGGTTCCGCTTAACTGGGATCATTAAGTTTGTTGTGCCAAAGCCAATGCTTAATTGATTCAGAGGAAGAAGGTTAGGTAATATATTGGATATATTGGCATATATAAGATATATGTTTCGGACTTGGATGTCCACCTACTGGATCTAGGAATTGGATGGGATCCAATTGATCTTAGAGATCTACCTAGTTAATTATCATACAATTTGTTGGCCAAAGTCAAGATTGTGTGTTATTTAACGGGATCCTAGCCCACTAGGAAACAAGGTTTCCCGAGTACTCCACAGAGGGTTAGAGGCTCGCCAAAAAATAGTGGGAGGCAAGTATTAAATTTGCAATATTCGTTTAGTTACTTGCCAATACGCGCTCATTTCAAATTTTTCGTCAAATAAAATTATATATTAGTTGGACTAATATTTAATCGTTGTTTTAATTAAACAGTTGGACTGTATTCAAACAATTTCAATTAATAATTGATTTTATAATTGGATTATAGTAATCAATATAATTGAATTTAATCAATTAAATTATAGTTGATTATATAGTTGGACTATAGTAATCATTATATTTAATAGTACCTAAAATCGTTGATTTGATAGTTAGACTATTGGAATCAAGATAAATGAAAGATTAGCGTTTATAACATAATCCTGGGAGAAAATATTTTTAAACGGCTTTAATTTTCAAATTAGGAATAAAATCTCAGGATAGTCTTGGGTGACCGCGAAGTTACTTTATTTGATAGAGTGACGTCTCGAGCCTAAGCCCGGAGTTGAGCAAATAGTAGAACATGATATTTGGAATATTCATGTGATGATAACTTTAGTGCTTAATCCGTTATGCTTGCCGCAAAGACTCCTTAATTTCTTAGTCAGAACTAAGGATTAGATCATTATAGTATGATATTGAAATTGAAGGATCTTCATAGATCTCCTTAGATCTTAGAAGTATTAATTGCAATTGAAAACTCTTGGAGAGTTAATGGCTATACTCAAGGAGACAAAGCCAGAGTTTGCAATAGGGCAAGAAGCGCAAGACGCATCATACTTCGACATTCCGGAAGGCCAAGGCTTGGCCGAAGGCTTGTAGGGTGTGGAAAAAGGGGCAAAGGCAAAGTCATTATAATCTTCTGGGAAGACATAGGACATATCCCAGGATGTCGGCCTAAACTGTGGCAAACGGGGTCACTAGATACGTGACTACCGTATGGACAAGGCATACATGAAGGAATTGAAGACGGGCAAGGCTCTGACTTTAAGAATGTTTGTCATAAACATGTTCACTACTAGTATTAAAATTGGATTTTAGATACTGAGTGTGGTACATAAATACGTACTGGTGTGCAGAATCTGCTGACAAGCAGGATACTGAATTCAGTGGAGATTTATCTGTGAGTCAGAAACGGGACGACAATCGCTGTTTTAACCGTAGAAACCTAAGTTTAGGAACTATTTTTCGGCTGTGTACTTAAATTAGGAAACTGTTACAATGTAACTAGTTTGACTAGAAACATTATCTCTATATCAGGGTTTAACCCGTTGCGGGTATACCTTTATATTCTAGAACACTAAAGTGTTTTATTTTATAAAGATGACATTGAGATAAGCACATTAGATGTGAATAACAATATTTATATTTTGAATATAAATAAATCTCAAACATACAACATGACAAACAAATAGCTAAAACTGAATTAATCATTTGAGACTTAAAAGTGGCATCGTAGTCTGGGACACAATTAAACAAGACTCGTATATCCACACTTTCGAAGAGTGGATACTAGGACGGATTTGATTCTATTCAAATAAAGTCTACGAATTTAGTTTATTAGGCAAAGTGCTTAAAACACTATTTACTTGGTAAAAGTGAAACTGCCACCGATCTGTTAGTCCTTGTTCATAGTGACGTAAGTGGACCCATATCTAGCTAGGCTATAGGTGAATATGAATGTTTCGTGACCTTTACGGATGTGCATCGCGTTATGGTTATGTGTTTCTTCAGAAACACGAATCGGAAACTTTTGATAAATTCAAAGAGTTTCGACACGAAGTATAAAGACAGATCGGCTAAAGTATTAAACCGTCACGGTTAGACTATGATAAAAATACTTAAGCAATAATTTTCTCAAATACTTGAAAGAGTATAGTATTCTTTCAATGAGGACTCCTCCCGGAACACTTCAATTTGACAGTATGTCCGAACAGAGAAACCAAATTTTGTTGGACATGATAAGGTTAATCATGAGTCGCTCTGAGCTACCATTTCCTTCAAAGGATATGCATTAATCAATGCAAAACTTATTTTGAATAAGGTTCCATAGAATCTGTTTGATAGACTTCATATTATGAACAGGAAAGAAACCGGGTTTTCTCATTCCTGAAGATTTGGGAATGCTAGGCATATGTTTGGATGATACCAAACTAGAACCCAAATCGGATAAGTGCCTAATTATAGGTTATCCTAGGGAAACCAAAGTATAGTACTTATACAACTCACAAGAGAACAATTTAATTGTTGCTCGCCATGCGGTTTTCCTAAAAGGAATACCTATATGCAGTGGTAAGTGGGAGGAAAGTAAAACTCGATGAAAATCGGAGTAATACTTTTCCAGGCACTGATTCCTTAATGGAACGCAAATAGTTCATCAAAGATGAAACTATACCAATAATCTTCGAATACACAAGAACCACGTAGGTCGGAGAGAGTCAGAAAATAACCTGGGGTATGGGTTTCTGATCTCACCTCGAAAAGATGTCAATCTTATTGAGGAAGACAAACTGACTACGTATGAGGAAGTGATACAAGGTATCGACTCCCTATTATGGCAAAGTGCCATGATGTCCAAAATGGATTCCATGTATACCAACCAAGTTTAGACACTGGTTGATGTATCGGAAGGCATTGTGCCTATTGGTACTATATAAGTCTTCAAGGAAGACATACATGGATGGCAATATACCAACGTACTAAGCTAGGCTTGTAGCGAAAAAGTATCGTTATCAACATTGTGTCGATTACGACGAAACCTTTTACTTGTTGACATGGTTAAATCCATTTGGATAATGCTTGCTGATGCTGTATGTTTCATTTATGAAATATGGCAACTGAATGCCAAAACCGCTTTCCTTAACGGAAACCTTTTGGAGGATGTTTACAACATCGTGATGGTTTTGTCGTACCAAAACGAGCAAACAAGGTTTGCAGGTTATTCGATCCATTTATGGGTTGAAGCAAGCATTGCGTTCTTGGAATTATCGTTTTGATGTAATCGTAATGGTATATGATTTAATTCAAAACGAAAAAGATTCTTGTGTATATAAGGAGGTTAGTGGGAGCGCACTGACAATGAATGTCCTAAATAATTATGATATGTCATTTCTTGGAAATAATATTCCCATAATACTATCGGTGGAAGCTTGGCTTTCATGAAAATTCTCCGTAGAATTCTTGGGAGAGACAACCTTTATTCTAGGAATAAGGATCTACTGGGATAGATCTAAAATTTGTTGGCACTCTCCGAGAACTCGTACATTGAAATAAATGTACGCGACCTGGTGTCTCATATGCTTTGAGCATATGGAGTCACAATCGGGCCAATCCATGTGATAGTCACTGGATTGATGTTAAGAAAATCCTTTAGTATCTTAGATGAACTAAGGATGCTTTCTTATACTATAGAGATAAAGAACTTGAAGTGACTGGGTTCACTGCTGCAAGTTTCCTATCCGAAAAAAACGACTATAAGTCGTAACAACGGTACTACAAAGTTTGAATAACGGAACAGTGATCTGGAAATCTTCCAAGCAAGATACTGTTGCCGAATAGACAACACAAGCGGGTTATTGCTGCAGCTGAGGCAGCAATAGAAGCCATTTGGGTCGATAATAATCCTAATTAGATTATGAGTAATTCTGTTAGCAGCTGAGCTAGGCTACAGCACATGCTAAAGAATTAAAGGTCTCATCAACGATCCAGATATATACTTCAATTTCATCTGATTCGTTCGGATCGTACATCGTGGCGATGTGATGATCGAATAAATCACATCAGATGATAACCTTGCAAATCCACTGACGAAAGCTTTTTCTCAGCTAAAATTTGAGCGAACCTTACATAGTTCGGGTGTAGGACACTTGAGTGATTGGCTATAGGCCAAGTGGGAGATTGTTGGACAATTATGACCCATAGCATCACTATTTGTACAGATCATGGTGTTGTTGTACAAATTAACTATGTGACAAAGGAAATTGCCCTTTTATCATTTGTAATTAGATTACCAAGATATATAAATGATAGAAGGTCCTTATGATTAGTTCCGGATTGAGATGATATGAGACAGTATCAATCCACGAAGGTTTAATCATTAAATATCCCTAGTCGGAGTATTATCGAGATTGGACATCGATAATGCGTAAGAGACTAGTATTATAATTGTGCGCGTTGTGGGAGCATAACGACATAGTTCTCATTAAATATCCTTCGTTCATAGTGACGTATGTGGGCCCATGTCTAGCAAGGCTAGAGGTGGATATGAATACTTCGTAACCTTTATGGATGATGCATCGCATTACGGTTATGTGCATCTTATGAGACACAAGTCGGAAACTTTTGAAAAATTCAAAGAGTTTCGACACGAAGTAGAAAAACAGACCAGCAAACGTATTAAAACATTACGGTCAGATCGTGGTGGAGAATACTTAAGCAATGAGTTTCTTGATTACTTGAAAGAATATGGTATTCTTTCACAGTGGACTCCTCCCGGAACACCTCAACTAAATGGTGTGTCCGAACGAAGAAACCGAACTTTGTTGGACATGGTATGGTCAATGATGAATCACACTGAGCTACCAATTTCCTTCTGGGGATACGCATTGAACAGTGCAATACTTATTTTGAATAATGTTCCGTCAAAGTCTGTCGGACAGACTCCATATGAAATATGGACATGAAAGAAATCGAGTTTCTCATTCCTGAAGATTTGGGGATGCTTAGCATACGTTAAACATTTGGATGGTACCAAACTAGAACCTAAATCGGATAAGTTCCTATTTGTAGGTTATCCTAGGGAAACCAAAGGATATTACTTCTACAACCCATAAGAGAACAATGTATTTGTTGCTCTCCATGCCATTTTCCTAGAAAAGGAATTCCTAAATGCAGTGGTAAGTGGGAAGAAAGTAGAACTCGATGAAAATCGGAGTGATACTGTTCCTGGCACCGAACCCCTCTCGGAACACCAACAGTTCATCAGGGATGAGACTGTACCACAATCTTCAAATACACAATAACCGCGTAGATCGAAGAGAATCAAAAAATAACCTGAGAGGTATGAGTTTCTGATCTCACCTCATGTAGATATTAATCTTATTGAGGATAATGAGCCGGCTACGTATGAGGAAGTGATACAAGGTATCGACTCCGCTTTATGGAAAAATGCCATGAAGTCCGAAATAGATTCTATGTGTACCAACCATGTTTGGACACTGGTTGATGCACCAGGAGGCGTTAAGCCGATTGGTTATAAATGGGCCTTCAAGAAGAAGAGGGACATGGATGGCAACATACAAACATACAAAGCTAGGCTTGTAGCGAAAGGGTATCATCAACGACATGGTGTCGATTATGACGAAACCTTTTCACATGTTGCCATGATTAAATACATTTGGATAATGCTTGCTATTGTTGTATATTTCGATTATGAAATATGGCAGATGGACGTCAAAACCGCTTTCCTTAATGAAAACCTTTTGGAGGATGTTTATATACTACAGCCTGACGGTTTTGTCATACCAAAACATGCAAACAAGGTTTGCAAGTTAAATCGATCCATTTATGGATTGAAGCAAACATCACATTTTTGGAACCAACATTTTGATGAGATCATAAAAGAATGTGATTTCATTCAAAATGAAGATGATTCTTGTGTGTATAAGAAGGTTAGTGGGAGCGCACTGACATTCATTGTCCTTTACTTTGATGATGTATTGCTTATTGGCAATGATATTCCCATGCTAAAATCGGTGAAAGCTCAGCTTTCATTAAAATTCTCCATAAAAGATCTGGGAGAAGCAACCTTTATTATGGGAATAAAGATCTACCAGGATAGATCTAGAAAGCTGCTTGGACTCTCTCAGAGCTCGTACATTGACAAAGTGTTGAAGAGATTCAACATGGATCAGTCTAAGAGGGGACTGCTTCCACCGTCACATGTCATCTCTCTATCTAAGGACATGTGTCCTAAAACTCAAGATGAGACAGATAACATGAGTCAGATCCCGTTCACTTCTGCAGTCGGATCAATCATGTATGCCATGATATGTACACGACCTGATGTCTTATATGCTTTGAGCATGTGCAGTCGCTATCAGACCGATCCAGGTGATGGTCACTGGATTACTGTTAAGAACATCTTTAAGTATCTTAGACAAACTAAGGATGCCTTCTTAGTTTATGGAGATGGAGAACATGAGGTGACTGGGTTCATCGATGCAAGTTTCCAAACCGATAAAGACGACTCTAAGTCGCAATCTGGGTATATATTTTGTTTGAATAATGGAGCAGTGAGCTGGAAATCTTCCAAGTAAGAGACTGTTGCTGATTCAACAACAGAAGCGGAATATATCGCTGCAGCTGAGGAAGTAAAAGAAGTAATTTAGATCCGTAAATTCCTAAATGGATTAGGAGTAGTTCCGTTAGCAGCTGAGCCCGTTCCTTTGTATTGTGACAATAACGGGGCTATAACACAGGCTAAGGAACCACAGTCTCATCAATGATCTAAGCATGTACTTCGACGTTTCCATCTGATTCATGAGATCATACATCGTGGAGATGTCAAGATCGAAAAGATCGCTTTAGATGAAAACATTACAGATCCGCTGATGAAAGCTATCTCTCAGTAAAAGTTTGAGCAACATGTACATAGTTCAGGTGTTAGATACTTGAGTGATTGGCTATGACCCAAGTGGGAGATTGTTGGACAATTATGACCTATAGCATCACTATTTGTAAAAGACATTATGGTTTTTGTACAAATTAACTATGTGACAAAGGAAATTGTTATTTTATCATTTTGTAATTGGATTACTTGAATATATATAAATGATAAAAGTCCTTATGATTAGTTCCGGATTAATAATATATGAGACAGTATTAATCCACGAACGGTTTAATCATTAAATATCCCTAGTCGTAGTATTATCAAGATTGGACATTGATAATGCGGAATAAACTAGTATTACACTTGTGCGCGTTATGGAAGCTTAACGACATAGTTCTCATATATTTAAGTATATGATACTTATGCAAGTGTGATAAGAGGTTCTGTTAGCCGTTGGACCGGGAACAGCTTCGCTCTGGATAGACCCATCGGAATCCCATTGGTAGTATGACTATGTGTCTATGGGAATCCGAATCAGGGTAGGTGTATGTGGTCTTAACCTGAGACTTGCATCGCTAATACTTGCGACAATCAGTACGCTTTGGTTTTGGTTGTCCGGGGCTTTAACAGGTCCTGTGTATGCCTCTTCTAGGTTTACTGAGAATCGTAGTGTATTGGGTGTGATGTGAAGATGGAAGTATCACTTCAGTCAAATGGAGAAGATGATCACGCAGGAATACAAAACTAATACTCTTATATGCTGCAACTATCGGGATAATATGACTAGGTCATGATTATCTGATTATATAGACTAGTGGCTAGTGATCCGATATATGCTTCGTACGTGGCAGACACAATTCCAGCCCCAAGCCTAGCATGTGACATCTGATACTGGATCGTAATACGCAATACATAGTATACTATGTCTGATATAGATTATATGTTCTTCGTTGAATATTTCTGGAGAATTGGGTAGGCACGGTGCTTTGCTAGAAGCCAACCATGTCTTGTAAATCGGTGAGAATGTGGTACGCGGTACGCATGTGTCGGATAGTCCGACAATCGTATTTACTGCCAACATATCCAGGGATCTCTTGGGTCGGTTCCCAAAGATTCACCGATGACATTTGACTCGAACAGAATTAATATGGGATTAATTAAGAGAGAGAGAGAGAAAATTAATCTGGGATTAATTGCGGCAAGAATTTATCTAGGATAAAATTCTAATAGAAGAGAGAACGCGATTAATTTAGAATTAATCGATTAAATAATATATTGGATATATTAATTGAAATCGGATTTCAATGCGGAATTAAAATTAGATTTTAATTTGGGCGAACGAAATAATTTGGAATTAATTCGCAAGCGACTTCCGTAATAATTTTGCTAGGCATTATTATTTAATTAAATTGGATTTAATTATGTCGCGACAGAAAATTCACTTAATCGGATTAAACGAACCCGAGCCCGAAGTGTGTTGAGCAAGCCCACTTGAATTTTGAATTTAAGTGATGGGGCCCTCTAACTTACATCAATTGTCAACACAAGTTGATGAAGTAGTTGGGAGCTTTTAATGAAACTTCTCCAACACACTTTGCTTTTTGTTTTGTTTTTGGAAAAGCATATACACCTTTTGGAAAGTCAACTTTGGTAATTTTTTTTAGAAAAAAAAATATAAAAAACACAAAACTCTCTCTTCTCCCCTAGGCTTGGCCGAAACTCTTCCTCTCCTATTGAAGTTTTTGTTGCAAAAATTTCAAGCTTGCTAGCACATTTAGAGTTGATTAAGGTGATAGGGAAACTCACCATTGGGTTGGATTCATTCAACAAAGCTTGGAGCTTCATCAACATACAAAGAAAGTTTTGAATCACATCCGTTCAATGTAAGTTTTTTCCTCAAACTCACTTGATCATTCACATACAATATCATGATTTAGAGACCTTGGGCATGTCTAGGACACTAACATCTTTTTCTCTCAAAAGTCTATTTGAGCCTCAAAAAGTATGATATCTAGGTTTAAAACCAGACTTGTTCTTATATAGGGGCTAATGAGAGTTTCCTTCTTAAGAAATAAGAGTTTTTCATGCACCAGGAATCAATAATCTTTCACTCTGACATTGCGATGCGCATAGACCTGCTTTACGACATGCAATAAGAATTATGTTATGTCTCAAAAATACATTAGGCCACGTCTAGACGCAAATGGCTGTGTCACAACGCATGCATTGTGGTTTGGAATTTGGCCCGATTTCCCTATGATTTTGCCGATTTGGTCTTATTATAGTATAGATCTACAAAACATACCCAAAACACTCATAAAGCTCGAGATAACCCACAAAATGCAAGATATAGGGGCAGTAAATATAGATATACTAATCACTCATCACACCCTCAAACTTAACATTTTGCTAATTCTCGAGAAAAAATAAAAAGAAATAAACTAAAATAAACAAACTAAAACAAATTAACCTAAGCTACTTTTGTAAGGATCATGATTGCATTTAGCATATGCAACAAGCCTTTAAACCCTTAGGCGTCCATAGTGGATGAGTTATAGTCTCGTAAGTATTTACAACGATGACACTCACATACATATTTAACACACACACGCAATCAAAGAAATGCAAAAGAAAACTAAACGAATAAAATAGTCAGGGGAGTTATACATAATACTACCAAAGAAACCTTCAAAATGCTCAAAGCAACTCAAATCCAAGTTCTTAAGTAAATTATCTAAATCATACTCACAATGAGAGTGTGTAAAGGTCCGGTCACAATTCGAGTCCTAAGCGAGTCAACTTGGTAATTTCGTCTAAAAAATTGAAATCCGATGGGTCAAACCAAACTAGATATCTCAAATATACTACTTGTCTGCCTACTTGTGCTCAATATGGTATGACTTTTCTCTTCTTTTTTTTTTGACTCATCTATTCTTAAGATAACATTTCTCCTCATAGTGGTTCTAATACTCAATCATGGGTAGCTTCTCGCTTAAAGATTATAGGTGATTTATCTTTTTTTCCTATATTTTTTTTTAATTTTTTCTAATCATATCATACATCATAATAATTACAGACAAAGACAGATATATAAGCAAACTGTCATTCATCTTAAAAAAAACTTCTCAACTAGTCACTTTGTCGACTACATAGGTACTATAGCAAAAAACCTTATCATTGAACTTATGTTTAGTGTTTACTTCCTATAACTTTTTTTTTCAATTTTCAATTTTTTGTATTTTTTTATACAAAAAACAAAAAACATAAAGATAAATAAGAAATAGTAGGAAATAAAAATAACAGGCACACACCCCCAAACTTGAAAGTTGCATTGTCCGCAATGTAACAAAATAAGCTAATTAGAAGAGTAAGAAACAATGGTACTGTAGGTGAGGATAACTCATCCTCCCCAGCATCAACGTCAGCGACCTCCATTGCTATAGTGATCTCGGGAGGATGTGGAAATACTGGGAATTGATCCACGCTGATATTGAGCTGGCCTGTCATTAATCGAAGTATTTGCTCCATAGATTGATTGTATTAGGCCTGGTATGCAGCATGAGCCTCCAACTATTCTAGGCACTAGGCTACAGTGAGTAGTCAGGAGGACTGTCGAGCTGATGGTTGAGGATGCGTAGATGAGGAGCTGGCAACATTAGCCCTCTAAACATTGAGCTTCTGGATAATGCTAGTGGTCAAGGTAGTGAAGGGTGGGTCCATGGGCACCCTAGCCTGAGCACATAAGCTGGTGTTAAGACCACAATAGAAAAAACCAATAGGTGAAGTATTGGTGGCCCGAATAATATTGGAAGAAATGAGGCTGCCAACATCGATAAAGTCATCCTCGAGTATGGATTAAAATAAGAGCATCTGATCCTTCGAGATATAAGTGATATGCGAACCTAGAAGAATTATCTGGATCAAGAAATGGAACCAGATACGTGCATTTGGTTGATAGGATCTGAAAGTCATCTTAATCGACTCCTTATCACTATTAACCTCCCATGCAGCATTTGGGATATAGAGTATCGCAATTACATGATCCAAGTCATGGTCCTCAATAGTATCTGTATACTCATCATTGTCAATATTTAGAAGGTTGTAGAAGTGATTGATTAGGGATCTGTCGAAGGGAAACTACTTGCCCCTATGCTCATATGTATTGGCATAAAATTCCCTCACCATAGGAATAATAGCTAGATTGGGCTAGGCACACAGCTTGTACCAACTGCGTTGGGCTATCATAGTATAAATTTGAAGGAACTTGTCTTGATCGACCTCAAATCCCCTTTCAATTATAGACACTGATACTATATGAGAGGGTAGCGGCAGCTTTACCGTGGGATCTCTTGAAGGCCATTGGAGATGCTTTACTGGGATTTTGAAAAAAATTGGACAGAGTCTCCCCTATACTTTGGTCATTTGACCATTTTTCACCTAAAAGTCCACTACTTAAACACTTCAATATACCCAAATATGCTCTTTTACACCCCCAAGCTTCGATTATGGTCTTAACATACATAATATATCAGGGAACAACATAGAGGGAAGAGTGGGAGTTATACCTGAAGGATGAGGATGCACGCCCAATGTGTTATGGATTATGAATGTGGAAGATGATGAGTGGGTGAGGAATGGGAGTTAAAAGTAGTTGTTTAGGTGACTTTTGGTGAGTAAGAAGACGTGGAAGAGTGTTTTCCGTGTTTGGTGAATTATTTTTGTGTTGGAAAAATGAATAGGCTACGTGTTGTAAGCGCCAACGTCAGACGCACATCGCTAAATTTTGGGAATTTATGCGTTAGGGTCGCGATGCATAATGACTCCAAGTCTTTTTTTTATTTTTTATATTGTGGCGCGTAACGACACACAGGCCTCTATCTATTGGTCTAATTTGAGCTGCGCGGAGTGCACCGTTGGTGCCAGTTCCTCTATAAATACACATGCAAATTGTTAACATGCAATTAGACATGCAATAAATACATATAAATTAAACTAAAAAATTTAAAATGAATAAAAATAAGTAATTATATGGGTTGCTTCCCCACTTGCGCTAAATTTAATGTCTTCAGCCAGACGCGACTGTCCAGATCGTTATGCTGGGTATGCCAATGAAAGAGATCATTTATGACGTTTAATAGGTTCCTCCAATAATGTTTGACTATTTGGCTATTGAGTTTAAATGTGCAGCTGTAGTTAGGATTTTGTAGTTCAACTGTCACATGTGGTGCACCTGGTTAATCACAAATGGACTAGACCATCGCGACTTCAGCTTTCCAATGAATAGTTTGAGCCTCGAATTATATAATAATACTTGTTGCCCTAGCTCAAACTGTCGTCTCATAATTTTCTGATCATGCCTCTTCATTTTATTTTCCTTGTATAATTTGGCATTCTCATATGCATGAAGATGAAATTCGTCCAGTTCATTCAACTGGAGTAGCCATTTTTCTCTAGCTATTTGTTGGTCAAAATTTATCCTAGTTAGTGCCCATTATGTTTTACGCTCTAGCTCTACAAGAAAACGGCATGCCTTGCCAGACACTAGTCATTAAGGTGAAATTCTAATGAGAGTCTTGTAGGCTGTCCTATAAGCCTATAGTGCATCATCTGGTTTTTTGAACTAGTCTTTTTCGTTGAGCTAACAATGCGCTCAAGAATTCATTTTATTTATTTGTTGGACACCTCAACTAGGCCACTTATCTACGGATGATATGCAATGGCAACCTTATGAGTAGTTCCACATTTTATAAAAAGCGCTATGGAATACTTGTTGAAGAAATGTGTGCCTCTATCGCTAAAAATTGCTTGAAGGGTTCCAAAGTAGGTAAAAATATTCTTCTTGAGGAATTGCAGTACCACCTTTGAATCATTAGATGGGAACATTGTTACTTCCATCCACTTGGATACGTAATCTATTGCTACCAATATATAAAGATTTTCATGTGAAGGAATAAATGGCCTATAAAGGCGATCCCTCATACGTTAAATAATTTGACCTGTATGATGTTCTGGAGTGGTCCCTCATTTCTTTTGGAAATATTTCCCGTCCTTTGGTACCTGTCACATTGAAGAACAAACATGTGAGCATTTTTAAACAAAGTAGGCTAGAACAAACCTAATTACAGCACTTTGGCTACAGTCTTGTCTCCGTCGAAATGACCTCTATATGCAGAAGAGTAGCATTTCTAGAGGACGTTATTTGTCTCTGCTTGGGGTACACATCATCGCAACAAATGATTGACACATCTCTTAAACAAATAGGGCTCGTCCCAAATATAATGCTTCACTTCACTAAAAAACTTATTTCTTTGCTGGTGAGTATAATAAATTCACGTAGTCAGTATACCACGATACTTCATTGTGCGTGGTTACAAATAATTGATCGTCTGAGAAATTCTCATTAATGGTCAGCTCATTACCATTTGTATCTTCATTTTCAAGTCACGATAAATGATCCACTACTTGGTCTTTCGTCCCCTTCCTATCTCCAATTTCCAAGTCAAATCTTGCAGTAGAAGCACCTATCTAATCAATCTTAGCTTGACATCCTTTTTTATTACAAGGTACTTGATGGCATAATGATATGTATAAACTATAACCCTCGTACCTATCAAATATGGGCGGAATTTATCAAATGCAAATACTACGGCCAGCAGCTCCTTCTCAGTAGTGGTGTAATTTAGTTGTGCCTCATTTAATGTATTACTAGCATAATAGATGGTGTGAAATTTCTTTCTATTATTTTTCCTCAAATTTGCCTCCACAGCATAAGCGCTGACGTCACACATCACCTCAAATAGTAATTGCCAATCTTGGGCCAAAATGATCAATGTAGTAACCAATTTCTCCTTTATTATAACCAACCTATATTTTCTAGTTTGTTCATGATAATGGCATATTCATAATATTGATTTAGTGTGGTAAAATTTGATATTCACATAAAATTTAGATGGTTATCATTTTGAAGGTGACAAATCAAAATTATCTCACTAGTAAATATGATTTTTCATTAATTTCTAGGATAAATTTTAATAAAATTTTCAACAGTGTCAAAGATATGATATTAATATTAATTGATATGATATTAATATTGATTGATTCCATATTTATGTTAATTGATTATGTAATAATTATACGAAAATATTCATGATTTAATCCTTTTGTAATGCCTATATAAAGGCAATCTGGATAGTGTAATGAAATCAAGAAAGTATTATATTTTTCTTCAGAATCTCATCTTTCGGTTTCTAACATGGTATTAGATGTCTGAGATCCGATCTCTGGATATTTCCTTATTCTTATCTCCAAACATACCATATCTCCCTTCTAAACACCCTAATTCTTGTGTCCAAACATCTAACTCTCAATTTCCAAACCATAGTCCTCACCCTCAAACCATATCCACCATAACCACCTCACGTCGCCACCTCTTCCAACTGCTCTAGCCACCACTCACGCCTTCAACCCCATCCCCATCGATCGACGACCCTTCCTATCCCGACCAACGCCACTACCGTCCGCACCCCACAACCACTACACATCTTCTCATTCACGATGTTTCTCATCTCTCTGATGTCATCCCTGGCGTCATCTTCGAACTTCCCACCGTCGATTGACCCATCCCCTCAACTCCTTCTAGCCCCACGATCAAAAACTCTTATTGTCAACCTCCAATTTCGTCGGCAATTGTCAGCTTGCCGCCATCACCACTGTGAATCTCTCTACTTGTTTCTTCTCCGTAATGACGTATTTACAACTCCATCACTACCATCCTACTCCCATCCCTTGCGTGGTTCTGATTCCCTCCCCTCTGATCTTGTTCCGGCCTTCATTGTGGTTTTGGAATAATCTGTAATAGTTGCAAAGTTGTATTGGTTTTATGATTTTTCAAGAACTTCAAGGACTGTTTTGAAATTTTACGTGGACCCCTCAATATTCGTAATGGAAAAATCTGATGTTATACAAACCATTACTACCATCCTCCAAGGTCCGAATTACCGTCTCTGGGTTCAAGGGTTGCGTAGTTTTCTCAAAGGTCGAAAGTTATGGTGCTATGTTACTTGCGATATTAAACCTCCTCAATAGAAAAATGATGAGCCTGATGACAAGTTTTTTGATCGTCTCGAGGATTGGGACAGTAGAATCTCAAGATCCTAACCTAGTTTCAGAATACCTCGATTCCTTCCATTTATCACCAGTTTGGCCGCTATGAAACTTCCAAAGAGGTATGCGATCTGTTTGCCACGAGGTACATTATTTCTGCTCTATCGAACCAGTATCAGCTGTGGGAAGAGTTACATAACTTGAAACAAGAGCATGGTTAGTCTATTACTAGTTTCTTGGCTACAATGGAATCTTTTTGGGACCAACTTGCTCACTTCGAACCATCGATGGATTGTGCTATTGATACAGCTAAATATATCGCCTGCAATGATAGTATGAGGTTAATTGAATTTCTTATAGCCCTTACTGATGATTTTGAGTCATGTAGAGCCTCTTTATTACATCAATCTCCTCTGCCTACATTGGAGGTTTCTGTCTCTCGGTTATTGTCTTATCAAACTTACCTCAACTTACTTAAGCCATCTCACGATGATGCTGTACTGGCCTCTATGGGTAAATATTTCTCAAAAGGTGGAAGTAAATTTTGTCCTACCTGCAACAAATCTGATCATACTCTAAATGAATGGAATCTTACTGAATGTCACAAATGTAAGAAAAGAGGCCATATTGCCTCTCACTGTCCCACTAGGTGGATTGTCACTACTGTAAGCTGCCTCACCATTCCATTGAGCAGTGCCTCACTCCTCCCCAAGACCTGGTCAGCCCTCCAAGACATCAATTCCAGTTGCTGCTGCTACCTCTGAGGTTACTGCCTCTCCTACATCCACTGGTAACTTAGAAACACTCATTAGACATATACTCTACATACCTCTCAGTAATTCTACTGCCTTATTTGCCACTTCAGGTAATTCTTTTTGGTACTTTGATTCTAGTTGTTGCAACCACATGACTTCTCAATCTCCGTTATTTTCCTCCATCTATCCCACCATGATTGTCTTTCCGATTTTTATTGCAGATGGCTCACAAATGTCTGTAAGCCAGTATGGAGAAATTTCTACCTCTACCCTTACATTACCTAATACATTTCTTATTCTGAAACTTACTTTGAATCTTATATCTGCTGGTCAACTATATGAACTTGGGTTTCAACTAATATTTTCTTCCACTGGTTGTCGTGTGCAGGATTCGCTTATGGGACAGATTCTTGGGACAAGCCATAGAGTTGGGCGTCTATGTTAGATTACCTCCATACATCTTCCTTCTAATCTCATTTTCCAGTTATGTGCGGTGTTTACACCATCCTCTCTTCAGTTGTGGCACCTACGCCTTGGTCACACTTTTTTAAGTAAACTTCGTCCTTTGATTTCTAATCGTTCTCCTTTGATTTCTAATGGTCCATTAGGTTATGTTACCGAACAATATTCTTTATATTGTGTCTCATGTCAACTTGGAAAACAATCGGCTTTATCTTTTAATAATAATATTATTACTTATCTTGCTCATTTTGACTTAATTCACTCTGATATATGGGGACCTTCTCCTACACCCACTATGGGAGGGTCCAAATATTTTGTCATATTCATTGATGATTATTCTCGGTGTACTTGAAACAGTGATCTGAACTACCTCAAATTTTCTTTGATTTTGCGTCTATGGTCACAACATAGTTTTCCAAAACCATAAAAATATTACACACTGATAATGCCAAAGAATATCTTGACTCTATGCTTCAAAGGTTTTTAAAAGAACAAGATACTTTATCCCAAATATCTTTTCCATACAGCTCTCAATAAAATGGGTGAACATAACACAAATATCGTCATATTCTGGATTCTATTTGATCAATGCTCATATCATTTTCTTGTCCATAACATTTTTAGGGTGAAGCCACTCTCACCACAATATACGTTATCAATCGTATTCCTTCTTTAGTCACTAAACAACACATGTCTCTATAGGAGTGCTTATATGGTATTTCTATCTCCTATGATCTTCTTAAAGTTTTTGGGAGTGCTTGCTTTGTCATTCTTTCTCCTACCGAGCACCACAAGTTAGAACCCCGTGCTCGACTCTGTTGTTTCTTAGGTTATGGAATCAAACAAAAATGGTATAATTTTTGGGATCATGTGTCATAAAAACTTCGCATCTCACGTCATGTTATCTTCTAGGAGAACATTATGTTTTCTTCACTCTCCGACTTCAAAGTGTCTTATGACCACCCTTCACTTTTCACCGATCTCCATATCGAGTTATTTCCATATGTTCATGATGCAAGTACCTCTAGTGAGCCTACAGACGTCCAACCCCCATTACTACATGTCCTTGATGATGCTCCTTCTGCAGATACTGTCTCTGACACCCTTGCGATAGAACACTCCTATGATATTGATACATTCTCTTCTCGTTATCTATCCTCCTCGAATAAGACACCCTCATACTTATCTTCAAAATTATCACTACTTTTCCACTATTATTTCTTTGCATGAACCTCGGTCCTATAAGGAGGCATCCTCTTATCCTCATTGGCAGCAAGCTATGCAAGATGAATTACATGCTTTGGCAAAAAATAGTACTAGGGACTTAATTGATCTTCCTCACAGTAAAACTCCAGTGGGATGAAAATGGGTATACAAAATAAAAACACATTCAGATGGCTCAATTGAGCGTTATAAAGCACGTCTTGTTGCTAAAGGCTTCACTCAAGAATATGAGGTTGATTATGATGAGACATTTGCTCCAATTGCTCGTCTTACCTCAATACGCAGCCTACTTAACATTGCTGCTTTCCGACAATGGAGTTTGTTTCAGATGGATGTCAATAATGATTTTCTTAATGGTGATCTAGCTGAAGAGGTTTACATGAAACCCCTTATTGGTCTTGATCATCCACCACACAAGGTATGCCGCATACGCCGCACCCTATATGGTCTGAAACAAGCTCATTGTGCATGGTTTGCCAAGTTCAATACAATTAATTATCTGCTTGGGTTCACACCAGTCCATATAAATCTGCCCTATTGTTGGGAAGCGACCGCGAGTGCACATCGGAAAATTTAAATTGATATGCCGCTTTCCCTTTGCCCAAGACCCATTTGTTTTGATTATTCTACAAGCCTAGGCATGTTACTATATATTCTAAGCATAAAACTCATAAAACATGCAAAGAACATAAACCTAAACATGATAACTATCATAAGAACTCTAAATAAAACAAAGAAAGAAAAAGACTTACTTGAACCGAAGACTCTTCCAGTCCTCCCTCCAATTTACAAGCTTTTCTCGAACTCAGCAAGCTCTTCCACGTTCCAAAGAGCCACCCAAGTGTGTGGCCTCCAAAGATGCACACACCAAAGCCAAAACTCAACGGTAAGACTACGCCTCGAGAGCACGGGTATTTTGCCCTTGGTGCTAGCCTAGGCAAATACCTCAAAACTTTTAACTCGAGGTTCCTCTGGTCAATTAGACTTAAGGATCCTCAAAATTAGTGGCTTACTCTTAAACTTTAGAGTTGCTCACTTATATAAGCCCAAGATATGAAAGGTTTTGGTGTAACAATTTGTGAAGAATTCTTTGGGTTTATATAGTGCTCCAAAGACAACAAAATTAATTAAGAATCCGATGTGGGATAAAAGCTAATTTAATCTTAGTCATTGGATCTTAATTTAGTGGTTTAATGAGATTATAAAACCCTAATAAGAGTTTGGGCCGAATTGGAATTCAAAACAAATAACAAAAAAAAAATTTACTATTCACATGAATATTAATTTTTTTTATTCCAATTCCCAAAGTGCCCCCATCATCATTTACCAATCCCTAAGCCATTATGGAACCTCATAAATGATTTGTTCAATAATTAAACATATTGAACCATTTATGAACAATTCCTACAACAATCATATATGTTGTTATATTTGTATTGTGCACTATTAACCATTGATTTCGACTTTATTGTGTGTGACCTTTTGGGTTCCCCTCAAGTTGGACATGAAATGAATCGTGATAATTTAATCGAACATAAATTATCCTCCGATCAGATGGTCGTTCGATTTCAATGACCAAGGTTGACATCTAGAAACATGCCAAGGCCCCCAAATGAGAAGGAAAGATATATATACCCATTCTGTATGCGATTTACATATGATACGGTCCCTCGCCTCACTGTATCCCCACCTATTGACCTAAGGTACGGAAAATGTCTACCTATATGGTCAAAGGTATGATGTTGATAGTGTCATGAATCATACTAACCTAAGAATCTCACATGATTCTTCTGCTGTAGCCACAGTCTCAAGCACTGATCACACATATCAACCCACGAATTGGAATACCACTTTTATAAGAAAATATTATCCGAGAGAGTGGCGATTCTCTGTTGTATCTTTACAAACTTTATGTGTTTCAAAAAATGACCCAATCATACCCTTGTGACCGGATCTTTTAAACCAGAGAAGGAGAATGTCAAAGTTATTTGATCCACACATACGATTGTAAAGACCTCAAGTCTAAGGACTAGTCATATAATCGATACATGAAAGTTCTCACAGACACATGGGATAAACACTCTATATGAAAACTTTCAGCGGTCAGTTCGATGGAAACGAGCAACTCATGCATCCATGTGATACACCAAGCGGACGGATCTTTGCTAGTAGCCTATGATATTGGCTACCCAACTTAAGGGTAGATCATATCATCATGCTAGTCTCTCCGCTTTGTGAACGCCCAGATTATTCACAAAACTATGACTAGGAACATTTAAGAGTAATGATTCTCATAAGGCATGGAAGCCATCGTCTTATTACTCCAAAGGGCTTTATTACAGTGTTGATGATTCATATAAGTTATGTAAGACACGTATAATAAAGATTGCCATTTTATTAATTAATAAAAATATTACAAATTAATGTACATACAGCCCATCCACAAGTTGGGTATAGGGCATATCCCTAACAATCTCCCACTTGCACTATAGCCAACTAGTATGAATCTGGACACCATACTCTCAGGTGTGCCTATCATGCTTTTGTTGAGTAAGCTCTTTAGTCAGAGAATCTGCAAGATTATCTTCTGTGGGTATTTTCTCTATAATAACTTCTTTTCTCTCAATAATCTCTCTGATGAGATGAAATCGCCTGAGTACATGCTTGGATTTATGGTGGGACCTTGGTTCCTTTGATTGAGCAATGGTGCCCGTGTTGTCACAGTACATCGTGACGCCATTCTTTATCACGGGAAGAACTTCCAGCTCCGTGATGAACTTCTTTATCCAGACTGCTTCTTTAGATGCCTCAGATGCTGCAATATACTCGGCATCAGTGGTGGAGTCCGCTGTAGTTGACTACTTTGAGCTTTTCCAACTTACAGCACCGCCATTTAAAGTAAACAGATATCCTATTTACGATCTGTTGTCATCCCTATAGGTCTGAAAGCTCACATCATAGTAACCAATGACTTTCATCTCAGAACAATCTCCGTATGTCAAAAACACATCCTTAGTTCTTCTCAGATACTTGAGGATTGTTTTGACAGCTGCCCAATATTGCTCACCAGGATTTTCCTGATACCTGCTCGTTATGCTAAGAGCGTAAGAGACATCAGGTCTTGTAGATAGCATGGCGTACACGATCGATCCTATTACTGAATCATAAAGGATCATACTCATACACTCTCTATCTAAAGGAGTATGTGGACATTGCTCCTTAGATAATGTGATTCCATGACAAGTAGGTAAATTACCTCTTTTGGAATCTTCCATTTTGAACCTTTTCAAAAATTTATCTATGTATGTAGATTGAGATAGTCCTAACAACCTCTTAGATCTATTACGGTAGATCTTAATGTCGATGATGTAGGCTGCTTCTCCCAAATCTTTCATGGAGAAAATCTGAGATAACCATTGCTTGGTGGGTTGCATCATGGGAATATCATTCCCGATGATTAATATGTCATCGACATATAATACAAGAAATACAACAGCACTCCCACTACTTTTCCTGTAAACACAAGGCTCGTCTACATTTTTTAGGAAGTCAAATTCTTTGATTGACTCATCAAATCATTTATTCCAACTTCTAGAGGCTTGCTTGAGTCCATAAATGGATCGTTTAAGCTTGTATACTTTATTATGATTATCCTTAGATGCAAACCCCTCAGGTTGTGTCATATAGACTTCCTCTACGAGGTTCCCATTAATGAATGATATTTTGACATCCATCTGCCAAATCTCATAATCAAAGTGTGCAACTAGTGCCAGTAAAATTCGAATGGACTTTATCATTGCAACAAGCGCGAAGGTTTCGTCATAGTCAATTCCTTGGATTTTTCTATAAACTTTCGCCACCAACCTAGCCTTATAGGTTTGGATGTTGCCTTCTGCATCAGTTTTACGCTTGTAAATCCACTTGCAGCCTATGGGTTGTATCCCTTCAGGTGCATCTACCAAGTCATAGACTTGATTCTGATACATAGAGTCTATTTCGGATTTCATGGCCTCGAGCCATTTGACTGAATCAATGTCATGTATTGCTTTGTCATAACTGGTGGGATCGTCAATATCAATGACCTGATCATATTCTTCATCAATATGGAAACCATAACTTTCAGGCTCATGTCTTTCCCTACCAGACCTTATGAGTTCATAACCTTGTGGTTGTTTCGTTGCTGCCATTTTGAGGGGCCTGGGGGTTTAGTTTTATGTTAGTTAGTTCTTCTCGTACCTCATCGAGGTCAAGTCTACTCCCACTATATTTCTTGAGAATGAATTCATTCTTTAGAAATTTAGCATTTCGTGAGACAAATGTTCTTTGTTCATTTGGGATGTAGAACACGTATGCTCTTGAGTTCAAGGCATATCCTACAAACTTACATTTAACTGCCCTATCATCCAATTTGTTAGTTTGTGTGAACTTGACATATGCGTCACATCCGCAAATTCTTAGATAACTAAGACTATGATGTTTCCCAGACCATAACTAATATGGTGTTTGACTAACAGTCTTGGAAGGAACTTGGTTTAGTAGTAGTGTTGTAGTTTCTAAAGCAAGACCCCAAAATTAAATAGGTGTAGGCACGGTACAGAAGTGGACGACGCTGTCCGGGCTCGCGGACCGGCCGGGAGTACGGAGTAGCCCACGAGGGACTAAACCGGAGAAATAAAATAGAGACGCCACCTAGTGTGAACTGGGAAATGATTTAAGGCCGCACTCACCCCTCGCGAGGGAAGACCTCAAACCATTGGGTTCGGAATAGTCCCTTACTTATGCCAATTATAATGAAAGGATTTATGCAATGATATGACCAAGTCTTATGCAATACATACAAGATAATTCAAATGACATACAAGTTTGCACACCCATAAACATAAATGTAAGTGTAAGCAAATGCATAATTCTAAAAACATGTTAATCAGAGAAGTACGACAATGACAAGAGAAACGTTAACCATAGCGACAGATAATTAAACACACGAAGCAGAAAGGAATAACTAAAGAGACAAACAAACATGATAAGAGAATCTCTCCAGTCTGCGCGCATTCGTGTAGCGTTTGAAAATACGTTCAAACAGAATAGGATATGATGCGTGGTAAAACAGAATGCATGCGTTCGAGTAGCGTTCGGAAACGCTTTTGAACGGTAAATAGAATGCACGCGTTCGAGTAGCGTTCGGAAACGTATTCAAACGGGATAAGCCCGATTACATGCGTTCGAGTAGCATTTGTAAACGAGATCGAACAGACTGAGGCAGAATGCATACGTTTGTGTAGCGTTTGATAACGCGTTCGAACGAGATCACAAAAAAATGACATTTATAATCACATAAACACATGCATGAGTGTTTCCCCAAGCGGTACGTGGAGTTGTATCCTAAGTACAGACCGCACTACCGTCCATTCGGATTTAGCTACGCAATTTATGTCTGGGTTTCCATCCGATATACCACAAGGGATAACACGCAATCATTAACCCAATGTTGACATACATGAAATATGATAACGCATATGACCATAAATAACCTAAGAGATAAACATGCAAAATAACAAGGAAGATAAATAACACAAAATGAAAATGTGGAACAATAAGACAACAATAAATGTAAATTAAATGTGAAATAATAAAGACTAATAATAAGAAATATATGCAGAATAAAAAATATGTGACCAAAGAATTTGGTCGTTTCCAATGTAGGACTTCGCATGCCCGGTTAGACGTATTCCACGTCCAACCATGCATGTCGTTTCCAGGACGATAAAATAAAATATAACAAAGGGTGCCCTCAGGTCTTACCTTTTAAATCACTTCTCGGGAGTGCGTTGGGACGTCACCGGAAGGGTTAACGTTTCCTTTATTTTTGTCTGGTTCACTGATTCGTTATTTCCGCACGCTGTTTTTCTCTGTTTTTACCAACTATTTTCCTGACATTTTCTGCTGCTGTTTTCAGGGGTGTTCGGGGACTGTTTTTGAGTGAGTTATTCACTATTTTGGGGGACTGTTTTGGGTTATTTGCTGGACTATTTTCAGGGGTGTTTGGGCACTGTGTGGGTTGCTGGTTTCACGTTTGGTTTCTATTTTGTTCACGATAAAGAGGCTGGTTCTTTCGCGGTTTTGGGGGCTGCAGGGGGCTATTATTTATGGCTTTATTTGGTCAGTGAAAATGGGTTATTTTGTTGTTTTAGTCGGTTTGCAGGGGTAGTCTTTTACCGGTGGTTTTTGTCAGTTTGTGGCTTGGTTAGCTTGTAGGCAATGGGTCTTTGTCGGTTCTTGTCTTCATTCATGACTGTGGACAGTTTGTTTTGTTTGTGTATCGCGTGAGGTCCAAAGGCAGTGTATTGTTTTGTTTTGTGATCGTGGGATGTGTGTCTTGTGGGCTGTGTGAGAGGAAGTTTTTAGGTTTTTGTTTGTGATGTCTGCCGAGTTATGGAGAGGAAGATGAGAGAGACGAGAAGAGAGGGCTCTTTTGTTTAGGGTTTTCTTGTGTAAAATGAGAGAGAGTGACCTGACAGAGTGAGAGGGGGCCGCGTGAGCTGATGATGGAGAAACCAGTAGGTGAAGGTTTTGTCTTTGGTGAATGCCGAATGAGTCTTAAGGGATAGATATGTTTAGGTTTTATATTTTTTGTGTTTGTGCTTCTCCATTGCCGAGAGAGACCAGGGTTGTGAGTTGTACCGTTTGTGGTGCCTGAGAGATGAGAGAAGATGGAGTCGAGGCTTAGGTTT
Source organism: Zanthoxylum bungeanum (assembly GCA_019454045.1). Lineage (NCBI taxonomy): Eukaryota > Viridiplantae > Streptophyta > Magnoliopsida > Sapindales > Rutaceae > Zanthoxylum > Zanthoxylum bungeanum. The sequence goes on along the minus strand of SKCR01051856.1, from coordinate 13,278 downwards.
TCTAGGGTTTTTTTATGTGAGGGAAGGCCGTGAGTCTCTTTGTGGTGTGTGTTTTGTTCAATCGGTGGAAGGGCTCTAGGTTTTATTGTGGTATGTTGCTTGTTTATTTTTGGTTATTTATTGCTCTCGGTCTTTGGACTAGGTGTGATGTCTGATTGTCTGGGATGTGTTTGTTGAGAAGGAGAGAGGAGGTTGTGTACGTAAAGAGAGGGAAGAGCTGTGTCAAGAAGGAGAGGTGAGATGGGGTGAAGAGAGAGAGAGGGCCTGCAGATCGTGAGTCTGTGTTATGGTTTTTTGTGTTGTTTTTGAGTGAGAGAGAGTCAAAGGGAGATGAGGCCATGGCATTGAAGGTTTATTATTGTTTTGTAGCTTTTCCGTGAGGAAGAGGAGAGAGCTAGGGTTAGGGTTGTGCATGGATTTTCAAATCAAGGAAATAAATCATGTGAAAAAAGGATGTATTTAATTAAATTATTTAAGGAAAGGATATTTGTATTTTTGGTGGGGGAATTTCTTTAATTTGGTAGGTGACTTATATAATTTAGGAAGAGATTTATTTAATTTAGGAATGTGATTTGTTTTTATTTTAATTGGATTTGATTTAATTTAATTGGATTTAATTTAATTTGTGACATGTGTTTTAAATATTTTTATTATTTTTGGATTGGGCTTGGGCGAAATGGGATTTGGATGGGTGCGGGGGGTTTGGCCCGAGGCTTAATATTTTAAAACAGAGATTAATCGAGCGAACCCAGGGCCAATTAGCGAGTTAAATTTGTTGATGTAATTATTTCTTGAATTTTTCCCTTCCGACGTCCGTTTCCCGCAACTTCCACAACTTATCGGGTAGTGCCTCCATACGAGGCTCATCATTGGGCTTTCATGCAAAAAAGCAAGTGTCTACAATCTCCCCCACTTTGATGGGCTTGTGCAGTGTGTGACAATGACAATCCTATCAAAGTCATGCATGCATTTTTACTTACCTGGCTTGCCAGTTGTTACTTGACTTACCTGTTGTTCTGAGATACTCCAAACTGAGTTGATGGTGGTGAGGTGCTGCGACCCCTATGGTTCATCCCTGTCAAGATGCTGTGATCTCTAGGATTCATTACCGAACTGAGCTGATGAGAGGTGGTCCATTCCCGAACCATTACTGTGAGGTGGTCCATTCCCGAACCATTACTGTGACGTGGTCCATTCCCAAACTGTTACTGTGAGGTGGTCTATTCCTGAACCGTTACTGTGAGGTGGTCCATTCCTGAGCCGTTACTGTATGAGGTGGTCCATTCCCGAACTGTTACTATGAGATGGTCCATTCCCGAACCGTGTAGTGAGTGGGCTTTGTTCCCTGGGCTTTATTCCCGAACTAAATTGACTGTGGGCTTTGTCCCGAGCTGTACTGAATGTGGGCTTTGTTCCCAAACTGTGCTGAATGTGGGCTTTATTCCCTGGGCTTTGTTCCCAAACTGTGTAGAGAGTGGGCTTTGTTCCCGAGCTGTACTGAATGTGGGCTTTGTTCCCGAACTGTGTAGAGAGTGGGCTTTATTCCCGAGCTATACTGAATGTGGGCTTTGTTCCCTAACTGTGCTGAATGTGGGCTTTGTTCCCGAACTTTGTAGAGACTGGGCTTTGTTCCCTAACTGTACTGAATCTGGGCTTTGTTCCCGATCTGTGCTTATAGTGGGCTTTATTCCCGAACTGAACTGAATGTGGGCCTTGTTATCGAACTGTACTAATTGTGGGCTTTGTTCCCTCGGATTCATTCCCAAAACTGATGATAATGTGGGCCTCGACCATGGGATCCATTCCCGAAACTGCTGATAGTGTAGGCCTCGACCATGGGATTCATTCCCAAAACTGCTGATAATATGGGCATCGAACCTGGGATCCATTCCCAAAATTACTGATAGTGTGGGCCTCGCCCCTGGGATTCATTCTCGATGCTGCTGATAGTGTGGGTCTCGACCCTAGGATTCATTCTACTAATAATGTGGGCCTCGAAAATGAGATCCATTCCCGAAATTATTGATAGTGTGGGCCTCGTCCCTGGGATCCATTCCCGAAACTGCTGATAGTGTGGGCCTCGCCCCTGGGATACATTCCCAAAACTGCTTATAATGTGGGCCTCAACCTTGGGATCCATTCCCGAAACTGCTGATAGTGTGGGCCTCGACCTTATGATCCTTTCGCGAAACTGCTAATAGTGTGGGCCTCGCCCCTGGGATCTATTCCCGAACTGCTGATAATATGGGCCTCGGCCTTGGGATATATTCCCCAAAACTTATTGTCTTTGCCGCTTTTTCCTTTTCTTCAAAACCTGCGAACAAAAACAAAACAAAAAATGCGTGTATTTGACGTGTATGCATGTATGCATGGATGTATTTCCTATTCCGATGGGTTAGGCCTTCCTTGTGCTCCTTGGCGCCCCTTGCCTAAAAAAGTCTTTGATCGCCCCATGGGCCTGCTTATAGTTTCCTTCCACCGGTTCTTTTCTGGTGATTGTTCAGTTTTCTTTTGTCTCATGGCTCAAGTTCCCGTTAAATCCCTTATTCGCGGGGTGGTAGATTGGTCACCCCCAGACTTGATTTAGCTTTCTGCTCTCTACAGATTGCACTAAGTCAAGGTAGACTACGTGATTTGTCACTCTGTATCAACATACTATATTACTGGCTACAAAATAGTCCCAACAGTTACACATATTATTGCCCTCAAAGAATGCCCAGTATTAAAACCAGAGAACCTTCAAAACATTCAATTAAACTCAAATCCAAGTCTTTGGATAAATGATCTAAGCCAGGCTCAAAGTGTGTGTGTGCAAAGGTTCCTTTGCAGATTCATCTCCAGGTAAGCCAACTCAATGATTTCGTCAAAAAATTGGGATCGATGGGTCAAACCAACCTAGATGTCTCAATTATGCCTGCAGTTGCTTTTCTGTGCTCAATGTGGTATGGTTCTCTTTCTCTTTTGTCTTTTTTTTTTCTTTCGTTTTGAACTTCTTTTTTTCTTTTTTTTTTCAACACACCTACCCTTTAAGGTAACATTTCTCCTCATTGTGGTCCTAATACTCGCCCATGGGTAGCTTAACGCTTATCGGTTATAGGTGGTTTAATTCTTTTCCGTAGAGACTTTTCTTTTATTTTCAAAAATACCACACATCATAACACAAGAAAATCAGGATAGACATTTAGGCGAACAGTCATTCACCGACCTACAATTTCTTCAACTAGTCACTTTGATAACTATTCAGGTTTTCACTGCTAAGAACCATAATCAAGTGCTTACGAGTCTAACATAGATCAATTACTCAAAGTATCAGATAAAAGTACATCAAGAGTTTATCGTTTCTAAGATTTCTCCCTAAAGCAAAGGATTTCATCATTGGACTTATGCCTACCTATTAAGGACTAAGAACAAACGATTTTTTTCCTCTTTTTTTTCTCTCTTTTTTTGTTTTCCTTTTTTTTTCTTTTTTTTTTCACAATTGTCTTTTTATCCTTGTCGTAAAGTTTTATGTTCCTCGGTTTCCTTTTCCCCGATATCCATGTTAAATTTAGGAGTGCTCATGGTGAATTTTTGAAATTTGACAATTATATATGTTAATTGGCATGAAATGAATGTTAGATGTTGATTTAATTGGATTGAAATCAAATTGCATGATGAATTCTTGTCAAAACCGTGAGCTATAAGCATGTACAATGAATTGTTTTGCTTCAATTTGTGTTGGACATGAATTGGAATTAAATAGCATGATTAATTGGATTAATTAGTGTTTTGTAAACATTATATTAGTTGATTAATTATGTTAATTACACTTGAATTGAATTAATATGTAATTTGGAAAAATGTATTAATTTAATTGTTGTAATTGGGCTTAATGGGCTTGGTTGGGCCAAGTTTGGTTTTGGATAATTGGGTTGGATCCAATTGGGCCTAAAACCATTTCCATAAAGTCCAAAATATGACATTGGGCCTTTAAAAAATTTAATTGGGCCTAATGGGCCAAAATTAATTTTTGGCATATGGTGATTCTTTTTTGGGCCTTGGCATCTTGGGTTTGATCTATAATGTCCAAAGCTCATGCCTAAAGAATTAATTAAAAGCCCATTGGACTTTAATTGAATAGTATTAGATACTAATTGGGCCTTTGAGACCCATTAAGATTGGATTTGAAATCCAAGTCTAAAAGGCACTATTAAAAGTGTAATTATTTAATTTGGAATTAAATTAGAATTAGTATTGAATAAAAATTAAATTGGATTTAAAATTATAGTTCGATATAATTCAAGAATACTTACTTTGAGTATTTATTCTTAAACGAGTTGGACTCGCGCAAATCAAATCATTGTTTGAACATTAGATGGTCATTAATTCAAAGATTAATTAATTGGATTAGATTGATTGAATAACATGCTTTGTGTGAATACTTGGATATATTGTATGAATAATGTATATCGGATGGATATTAGAAGAGTGAGGGAAATTTTGGAAATTGTTGTAATAAATTTAGAATTTATTTAAATTGGACCTACGTGTCCAGCCTATTATATCTTTTCTCATTGTATTTATCTTCTCACCAATTCCCCTCAATGTAAATGAGGTTTCTTTAATGTATTATGTAATTGGGTAGAAGTAAGAATAGTGTTAGCAAGAGATAGAAATGGAGAGATTTGTTCTAGGAATAAATTTTTTATATATCCATCTGCATATCATTATTAATTTATTTCGTGCCTTATTATGCTTTTAGAATGCATGCTTAAGGGTGTATGATGATACCTAATCAAATATAATAAATTGGTTGCCAATTACGTGAAAAATCCTCATCAAATATTAAGCGTTTTTCCTTAAATTGAGTGGTTCTCTCTCAAGATCCAAGATTGGCATTGGTTTGTTGGCCAAAGTCAAGATTAATGTCCATTGCGGATGTGTTTGAACCACGAAAGCTTTGTTCTATATCGCATGTCTTGGGCGGTAGTGACTTGTTGGCCAAAGTCAAGGTCACTTCTAGTTCATCGACGTATATTACGAAGCTTTCCCACTGTCAATGGGTCCCGCTTAACTGGAATCATTAAGTTTGTTAAGCCAAAGCCAAGACTTAGTTGATTCAGAGGAAAATGTTAGGAAATATATTGGATATATTTGCATATTTTGGATATGTGTTTCGGACTTGGAGGTCTACCTATCGGATCTAGGAATTGGATGGGATCCAATTGATCTTAGAGATCTACCTAGTTAAGTTTCATACAGCTTGTTGGCCAAAGTCAAGGTTGTGTGTTATTTAACGGGATCCTAGCCCACTAGGAAACTGGGTTTCCTGAGTACTCCACAGAGGGTTAGAGGCTCACCGAAAAATAGTGGGAGGCAAGTATTAAATTTGCAATTTCGTTTAAATACTTGCCAATACGCGCTCTTTTATTTTATTTATCATTGTTATAAATATATTAGTTGGACTAATATTTAATATTGCTTTCTTTAAACGGTTAGACTGTACAAGACACTACTCCACTTGTAGTTGGTCATAGGACTATGGTAACCATTACATTTTGAGTGTACCCAAAATCGTTGATTGGATAGTTGGACTATTGCAATCGAGATGGCTGGAAAGATTAGCGTCAAAGGACATAATCCTAGGTGAAAATATCTTTAACGGCGTAAATTTTCCAGATTGGGAAATGAATCTTAGGATAGTCCTGGGAGTTGAGAAGTTACTCTATTGGATAGAGAAACCTCTCGGGCCCTGAGCCCGGAGTTGAGTAAATAGTAGAGCATGAGCTTTAGAAGACTCATTGTGATAATAACTTTAGTGCTCAATCCGTTATGCTTGCCGCAATGACTCTTTAATTTCGTCGTCATAACTAAGGATTAGATCCTTATACCATGATGTTGAAATCAAATGATCTTCATAGATCTAACCTTAGATATTAGATGTACGAATTGTAAAAGAAGCTCTTTGGCTCGCGTATGTCAGAGGGTACATCTGTCGAGCACTAGGTGTCGCAAATGATTGCTGACATTGAACAGCTAGGTTAGCTGGGCATTACCTACGAGGCCGAGACTTCCATAGATTTGATCTTATAATCTCTGCCCAAATACTGGGGCGGGTTCATCATGAATCAAGAGAAAACTTTTGGAGAGTTAATGGCTATGCTCAAGGAGGCAGAGCCAAAGCTTCCAAAAGGGCAAGAAGCGCAAGAAACATCTTACTTCGACATCCCAGAAGTCCAAGGCTTGGCCGAATGCTTCTAAGGGTGTGAAGAAAAGGGCAAAGGCAAAATCATCACAGTCTTCTGGGAAGAAAAATGACATATCCCAACACGTCTGTCTAAACTGTGGCAAACGAGGTCACTGGAAGCGTGACTGCCGTATGGACAAGGCAGACATGAAGGATGTGAAGACGAGCAAGGCTCCGACTTCAGGTATGTTTGTTATAAACATGTCCACTACTAGTTGTAAAATTTGGATTTTTGATACTGGATGTGGTACATATATATGTACTGATGTGTGGGATTTGCTGATTAGCAGGAGACTGGCTTCTGATGAGATCTATCTGCGAGTCAGAAATGGGACGAGAGTCGTTATTTTAGCTATGGGCACCTAAGTTTTGGAACTGCCATTTGGGCATGTAATTAAATTAGGAAAGTGTTATGATATACCTAGTTTGACTAGAAACATTATCTCTATATCTAGTTTAACCCATTGCGGGTATACCTTTATATTCTAGAACACTGGGTGTTTTGTTTATAAAGATGATATTGAGATATACATATTAGATGTGAATATCAGTATTTATATTTTGAATATAAATTAATCTCAAACATATAATATGACAAACAAAAGGCTCAAACTGAATCAATCAGGTGAGACTTATTTGTGGCATTGTTGTTTGGGACACATTAACAAGACTTGTATATCCACACTTTCGAAGAGTGGATACTTGGACGGATTTGATCCTAATTCAAATGACGTCTGTGAATCTTTTTATTAGGCAAAGTTCCTAAAACGCCTTTTACCGGTAATGGTGTACTTGCCACCGAGCTGTTAGCCCTCGTTCATGGTGACGTATATGGGCCCATGTCTAGCCAGGCTAGAAATGGTTATGATTACTTTGTAACATTTACGAATGTTGCATCTCGTTATGGTTATGCGTGTCTTATGAAAAAAAAATCGAAAACTTTTGATAAATATAAATAGTTTCGACACGAAGAAGAAAAATAGACCGGCAAAAGTATTAAGACATTACGGTTGGACTATAGTGGAAAATACTTGAGCAATAAGTTTCTCGATTAGCGAAAGAGTATGATATTCTTTCATAGTGGACTTCTCCCGGAACACCTCAATTGAGTGATGTGTCCGAACGGAGAAACCGAATTTTATTGGACATGGTAAGGTTAATGATGAGTCGCACTGAGCTATCAATTTCCTTCACGGGATACGCATTGAACAGTGCAATAATTATTTTGAATAAGGTTCCAACAAAGTCTGTTGTACAGACTCCATATGAAATATGGACAGGAAAGAAATCAGGTTTCTCATTCCTGAAGATTTGGGGATGCTAGGCATGTTAAACGTTTGGATGGTACCAAACTAGAGTCCAAATTGGATAATTGCCTATTTGTAATTGGTTATCCTAGAGAAACCAATTCCACAACTCACAAGAGAACAAAGATATTTGTTGCTCTCCATGCGGTTTTCCTTGAAAAAGAATTCCTATATGCAGTGCTAAGTGGGAGGAAAGTAAAACTTGATGAAAATCAGAGTAAGTGGGAAGAAAGTAAAACTTGATGAAAATCAGAGTAATACTGTTCCTGGCACCGATTCCTAACGGAACACGAACAGTTCATCAGGGATGAGACTGTTCCATAATCTTCTAATACACAAGAACCACGTAGGTTGGAGAGAGTAAAAAAACAACCTTAAAGGTATGGGTTTCTGATCTCACCTCATGAAGATATTAATCTTATTAAGTAATACGAACCGGCTACGTACGAGGAAGTGATACAAGGTATCGACTCTATTTATGGCAAAGTGCCATGAAGTCCGAAATGGATTCCATGTATACCAACCTAGTTTGGACACTGGTTGATGTTTCAGAAGGCATTGTGCCTATTGGTAGCAAATGAGTCTTCATGGTGAAGACAGACATGGATGGAAACATACAAACGTACAAAGCTAGGCTTGTAGCGAAAGGGTATCTTCATCAACATGGCATCGATTACGACAAAACCTTTTACCCTTTGCCATGGTTAAATCCATTCGGATAATGTTGCATATTTCGATTATGAAATATGACAGCTGGACGTCAAAAATGTTTTCCTTAACGGAAACCTTTTGGAGGATGTTTTATATAACACCCTGACGGTTTTTTCGCGCCAAAACATGCAAACAAGGTTTGCAAGTTAAATCAATCCATTTATGGATTAAATCAAGCATTGCGTTCTTGGAACCAATGTTTTGATCAGATCATAATGGTATATGGTTTCATTCAAAATGATGATGATTCTTGTGTATATAAGAAGGTTAGTGGAAGCGCACTGACATTGATTGTCCTACACATTGATGATGTATTATTTCTTGGAAATAACATTCCCATGTTACAATCGGTTAAAGCTTGGCTTTCATTAAAATTCTCCAAGAAAAACTTGGGAGAAGCAACCTTTATTCTAGGAATAAAGATCTACTGGGGTAGATCTAAAAGTTGTTGGCATTCTCCGAGAACTCGTACATTGAAAGACATGTACGCGACAAGGTGTCTCATATGCTTTGAGCATTTGGAGTCACTATCAGGTCGATCCAGGTGATGGTCACTGGATTGATGTTAAGAACATCTTTTAGTATCTTAGATGAACTAAGGATGCTTTCTTAATCTATTGAGATGGAAAAATTGAGGTGACTAGATTCACTGTTGCAAGTTTCCAAACCGATAAAGGCGACTGTAAGTAGTATTAAGGGTACTTATTTTGTTTGAACAATGGAACAGTGAGCTGGAAATCTTCCTAGCAAGATACTGTTGTCGATTCAACAATAGCAGATTATATTGCTGCGGCTGAGGCAGCAAAAGAAACATTTTGGATCTACAAAATTCATAATTAGATTAGGAGTAGTTCTGTTAGCAGCTGAGCTGGGCTACAGCACAGACTAAGGAATTACGGTCTCATCAATTATGCAAGTATATACTTCAAACAGTTTCATCTGATTCGTGAGATCATACATTGTGGCGATATGATGATCGAATAAATCGCATCAGATAATAACCTTATAAATCCCCTGACGAAAGCGATATCTCAGCAAAAGCATGAGTGACCCGTACATAGTTTAAGTGTTGGACACTTTAGTTATTGGCTATAGGCCAAGTGGGAGATTGTTGGACAATTAAGACCCATATCATCAATATTTGTAAAAGACACGGTGTTCTTTGTACAAATTAACTATGTGACAAAGGAAATACTCTTTTATCATTTTGTAATTAGATTACTTGGATATATAAATGATAAAAGTCCGTATGATTAGTACCAGATTAATAAGATATGAGACAATATTAATCCACAAAAGGTTTAATCATTAAATATCCTTAGTCATAGTATTATCGAGACTGGACATCGATAATGCGGAATAAGCTAGTATTGCACTTGTGCACGTTATGGAAGCTTAACGGCATAATTCTCATATATTTAAGTATATAATACTTATGCAAGTGTGATAAGAGGTTGTGTTAGACGTTGGATCGGGAACAGCTTCGCTCTGGATAGACCCATCATAATCTCATTGGTAGTATGACTATATGTCTATGGGAATCCGAATCAGGGTAGGTGTATTTGGTATTAACCTGAGACTTGCATCGCTAATACTTGCGACAATCAGTACGCTTTGGTTTTGGTCATCCGGGGCTTTAACAGGTTCTGTGTACGCCTCTTCTGGGTATACTGAGAATCGTAGTGTATTTGGTGTGATGTCAAGATGGAAGTATCACTTCATTCATATGGAGATGATGATCACACAAGATACAGAACTGGTACTCTAAAGTACTGCAGCCATCGGGAAAGTATGACTGGGTCATGACTTTCCGATCAAAGAGACTAGTTGCTAGTGATCCGATTTATGCTTCGTACGGGGCAGCCATAATTCCAGCCGTAGGCCTAGCATGTGACATCCGATACTGGATCCTAATACGCAATATTTGTATACTACACCCGATAAAGATTACATATTCCTCGTTGAATATTTCTGGAGAATTGGGTAGGCACGGTGCTTTTCTAGAAGCCAACCATGTCTTGTAAATCGGTAAGAACTTTCTACCGGGTACGCACGTGTTCAGATAGTCCGACAACCGGATTTATAGTCAATATATCCAGGGATCTCTTGGGTCACTTCCCAAAGATTCATCGATGACATTTGACTCAAACAGAATTAATCTAGGATTAATTATGAGAGAGATAATTAATTTGGGATTAATTACGGCAAGAATTAATCTGGGATTAATTAACAGAGAAAGAATTAATCTGGGATTAATGGCGTCATGAATTAATCTGGGATTAATTCATGAAGAAGAGAGAACGCGATTAATTTGGAAATAATCGGCAGAGTGAATTTAATAGTGAAATTATATTTTACTATTTAATTAATTGGGCTAAAATAATAGATTAGATATATTAATTGAAATTGGATTTCAATGCGAAATTAAAATTGGATTTTAATTCGTGCGAACGAATTAATTTGGAATTAATTTACGAGCGACTTTCGTAATAATTTTGCAAGGCATTATTATTTAATTAAATTGGATTTAACTACGTCGCAATGGAAAATTTGTTTAATCGGATTAAACAAACCCGAGCCCAAAGTGTGTTGAGCAAGCCCACTTGAATTTTAAATTTAAAGTGGGGCCCACCAACTTACATCAATATGACATTTGACATACATCAAGCAGTCATAAGTGTGATAATGTTGGTTGGCTTTATTAAATGTGATTCATTTAACTTACACAACACACTTAAGTTAACTTTTGAAGTCAACATTTTTGGTAACAAGTTTGGAACTTGGAAAACACTATTCTCCCTTCTTCTTTCTTCTTAATGCCGTGAGATGCTCTCTCTCCCCATGAAATTTTGTTGCAAAATTTCAACAAGCTAGCAGTTGAAGGAGTTGATTAAGGTGATAGGGAAACTCACCCAAGTGTTGGAAACACTCTACAAAGCTTGGAGCTTCAACAAATACAAAGAAAATTTTTGAATCTCATCCGATCAAAGTAAGTTTTTCTGTAACTTGTCTTTGATTTTTCACACAACAAAGCATCTTAGTGATCTTGTGGCATGTATAGGATACTAACAATCGGGTCAGGTACCTATCACCCGAAGGAGCTAAACAGTACCCGGCTAAAGAAGCCCTGAAACGCTGAGATGCTGAGGAGATATTTCCAATAGAGCCTATCTTAGAATGACACTCAAAGAGTTGTAAAAAGGATGGTAGATCGTAAGAATATAAATAAGGCTTTCCATTTTTAAATAAAAACTTGTTCATCTACGCTTGTTTTTTATTTGGATGGGAAATATGTGTTCAATATTCTTGTGAAATACTCGTGATCAGAATGTACAAGGGGACGCAGGGCATCTGGGAAAGGCGCGACCCCCCGTGGCATGCCAATCCCTGATGTCATTATCAAACCCCCGGGCTTAAGCGTTAGTACCTAATGACTTTCACTTTTGATAGATATAATGTGAAGGAATGCGTGGCATTCTGTAACTTGAGGTAACCGTACCACGTTTGGTTGGTGGGCCAACATGGAGTTTGGCGCCCCCAGGTAACCGTAACACACATAGATTGAGACAGCTGAGGTATCATGGTACCCTCGAGTTCACATCATGTAGGGATGGATAATTCCTCCACGACGTATGCCGCCCAGTATTGGAGGCGCATTGCACGGGGAAAGTCAACTGGCCTCTGTGGGGTTTACAGGCTCGGATTGTGCCTAGCATGGGGAAGGGAAATGCCTCTATGACACTGCCCATCATATTTTGGATCTTTTAGAGCATAGCACGGGGAATGCTTGATGGCCTCCATGGCGTTTGCAGACCCGGGGCCTGCCTAGCATTGGAAAAGGTTTCATAGAGTTGGCCTCCCCTCGATTTGTAGCTCTGTTCACCGGGACATTGGACTGTAAGGTTCAAAATTATTATTTTGGGTAATTAGGGCATGATGCTACATCAGTTCCCTTGATTTTTTTGGGTCGGTACGAAATGTGTGATATGTCACCTCCGTTATGATTGTCTTTTCTTATTTTTGTTTTGCTGGAAAACATGGTGTGGGACGCCATCACCAATGTCCATGGAGATGGCCAGGGGTTAAAAATATCCTCTCTCAACCAGTCTTGGTAAAGAATATGATGGCCCGGGTCGGGTACGTCCCACTAAGGCCTAATTATGTTCATAGGTATGAGGTCGAAGTTTCTCCCTCATGGCCTTGTTTGTATAGTAAAAAGAGGGAACATTCCCTTGTTGCCAAGTTATTACAGAGGTTCGGGGTTGGGTACGTCCCATCGAGGACTAATTAAATTAATAGGCATCTCCCTCATGGCCTTGTTTGACTGGCACAATAAGGGAACATTCCATTTTAGTTAAGTGATTATAGTGGCTCGGGGTTGGGTACATCCCTTCGAGGCCTAATTGTGTTTATATGCATGTGGTCGCGGTTTCTCACTCATGGCATTGTTTGTATGGTACAAGAAGGGAACATTCCCTTATGGCCAATGGATTACGCCTAAAAAGTACTTGCGGTTACTTGTGGTTATCACAGTATAGTTGGGGTGTCGATTCCTCAGAGAGATGGTTACAAGGACTGATTTACTTAAACAAAAACGTTTAGCAGTAACTTAATGAAAATATAGATTGAATTTATAATTTAAAGTATAAATTAATAGAAAAACGTAAAAGATATATGTAGAGAGAGGTAGCAAAGCATCAGGAATCCCTCTTGTATCAAATTCCTTTATCCAGTTATTGATTTATGTTATTACTCAATTGAAGGTTTCACATCCTAAACCAACAATCAGAAAATATTCAATTCTAAGCATATTAAATTCTAATGTAATTGATGATTTATTTTCTCTATGTTAACAGCACACAAAGTCATTGTTACGACTTATCTAACGTCGACAATATACCCTCAGACAATACTGCAACAGAAGGCCAAATCATAAAACAACTTTAAGAGTCACAAATGGGTTCACAAATCACACATAGAAGAAACATGATTGGATCTATATGCAAGTTTGACAAAAACAGTTTCTAGATTCAT
>SKCR01051855.1:0-37910 GCA_019454045.1 Zanthoxylum bungeanum | reverse complement strand
TTGAAAGATAATGGTCATAACATAAAGGAAACAATTCGAAAGCAAATCATCAATGGAATGTAAACGGACATAAAAAAATATAACCATGCATATACGGATAATCATCAACATGAACAAACGTAAACAAAATAAAGGCGAAATAATAAAATAACAATAAAAGTGAATAAATAGATAAAAATAAACAACGAAATGCCAAAGAAGAAATGTGGCCAGAGATTTGGCCATTCTTTTTATGTAGGGCTTCGCACACCCGACTGGACGTATTTCACGTCCAGCCGGACATGCAGCGTCCGGAACTATAAAAATAAATATGTTAAGGGTGCCCTTAGGTCTTACCTTTTAAGTTGCTTTCTCGAAAGTGCGTTAGGTTGTCGTCGGAAGGATCGAAGTTTGGTATCAAGGTTTGGTTCGATTCTCTCACTCGGTTTCTCCTCCTTCTCACATCTAGGGTTTTTCAGTTTCTATTTTCTGGTTGCTGGTTCGCTGTTTCTGGATACTGGTTTGCTGTTTCTGGTTGCTGGTTGCTGTTTATGGTTGCTGGTTCGTTGTTTCTGGCTTCTTCACGCTGATGCCGCCGGTTCACGTTGAGGATGGTTTCTTCACGCTGCTGGTGTCGTTCTAGTTGCTGGTTTCTTCTCACGCTGGTTCACGCCTGTAGACACTGCATTTTTGCATAAAGCTCAATGATGAGCCTCGTATGGAGGCACTACCCAATAAGTTGCAGAAGTCGCAAGAAACAGACATCGGAAGGGAAAATTCAAAAATTAATACCTTATCAAATTTAACTCATTTGTTTAGCCTCGGGTTCGCTTAGTTGATTTCTGTTTTAAACATTAACCTCGGCCCAAAACCTCTGTAACCCATCCAAAGCCCATACAACCCATCCACAAAGCCCACATGCCCAAATACATAAAATAAGATGAAAACCCTAGCACAACCAAAACAAACCCTAGCATACACCACTATATAAAGAAACCAAAACCCAACCCCAATCCTCCTCTCTCTCCTTCCCAACACAAGAGACGGCAAAATAAAAAAAAAGAAAAAGAAAAACTTTAGCCTTCTTCAAGCTCCCCTCCTCTCTCTTCTATCTCTATCGGCCATTCACAAACCACAAAGCAGCCTCCACTAGACAAAGATCATCCACGCCAATAACACAAAACAACCAAGCTTCCCTTCACCGAGAACAACAAGATCAACCCTTAGACACGTACACGACAAAGGAAGCAACCCTTCACTCATGTAAGCAGTGTGCCAAACCAACCTTCATCTTTCTATTCTCACGACACCTAAGGCTAGACACAGACACACTTGTCTCTCTCTTGCATCACAAAACGCACACACGGTTGACGACAAAGCACACACTTCTCTTTAAGACACACAAACCCTAGAGAGAACTCGCGGCACAAACACAAGCCACCACAACCCTATAACAAACTCTTCACGCCAAACAACATGGAGACCTTACAGTTGAATCACAAACCAAGGCCCTAAGCCATTTTCCCTCTCTCCATACACGGCGATCGAAGATAAAAACATAAAATAAACCAAATCTCTCTCTCTCGGCGGCAACCCTCCATCACAAACAACAACAAAGCCATATAAAACCTTACACAGCCGACTAACGACAAGGCACACACTCAACCGACCAGACCACACACTCTTCTCAAATACACACACTGACCGACACACCTTCAACACACAAACAAATGTCCACTATCGACAACACACACACACAGCCCACTTCCTAAACACACACTCTGCCCTGCAGTCGAGAATAAACCAAAACAATAGTGATCAATAAACAGCCCAAACCGATTAAACAAATAGCAAAATAATAGCATGCCACCGACCAAGAAACAGCCGAAACCAACACCAAAAAAGCAGTAAAACAGCCCGAAAAATAGACCCTTAACCGAGAAAAAATCAGTCCCAAAAACAATTCCTAAAATAGCTCGGAAAACACCCCAAAACAGCCTCCTGAGCCAGCAAAAACAGCGGCCAAACAGCAGCCTCATCACCGAAAAAAATAGCATCAAAACAATGAAGCATTAACCCTTCCGGCGACGTCCCAACGCACTCCCGAGAAGCGACTTAAAAGGCGTAAGACCTTAGGGCACCCTTTACTATATTTTATTTTGTCGTTCTGGACACGACATGCTTGGTTGGACGTGAAATACGTCCAACCGGTATGCGAAGTCCTACTTTAAAAACGGCCAAATTCTTTGGTCACACTTTTCTTTATTTCGTATTTATTTCTTTGCTTATCTTTTTAATTCAACGTTATTTTATTATTTGTATTTTTATGTCATTATTTATTTCATCGTTATTTTATTTCGCATTTACATTCAGCGTTATTTATCTTTTTATTTATTTATTCGCTTTTATTGTCATTTTAATGTTCTGCCTTTATTTTTGTTTATGTTTTGTTTACTTTCATGTCCGTTTACATTATGTTAATGATTGTATGTGTTATCCCTTGCGGTATATCAGATGGAAACCCAGACGTAAATTCCGTAGCCGAATCCGAATGGACGGTAGTGCGGTCTGTACTTGGGATACAACTCCACGTACTACTCGGGAAATACTCGCATAAGCCTAGTTAACTTCCTTTTATTTGCTATTTATTCATTGACGCTTTTCCGCCTTTGATTATTTATTATTTTCATTTCCACATCTTGTACTCTTTAATATAACATGCTTCCATTGTTTCTATTAATGTTTATGGGTATGTAAATTCGTGTGTTTATTTGAATTATCTTGCGTGTGCTGCATAAGACTTGGTTATATCATTGCCTAAACCCGTTCATTACAACTGGCATAAGTAAGAGACCATTCCGAACCCAACGGTTTGAGGTCTTCCCATGCAAGGGGTGAGTGCGGCCTTAAATCATTTCCCAGTTCACGCTGGGTAGCGACTCCTTTATTCTCCGGTTTAGTCCCTTGTGGGCTACTCCGTACTCCCAATGGGCCGCGAGCCCATACAACGTCGCCCTATCTCTGTGCAGTGTGTCCACAGTCTGGCGACTCAACTGGGGATAGAGAATCGGCCCCGAAATAATGCCTTGTAATGTCTGTGGTTTTTGCTTTAGTTACCCAAGTCCCATATATTTTGCATACCCTTTTTACCTCGATGGTGTCATGTATTATGAGGTCGCTTTTACTTAAGGTGGCGGATCGTTATATGGCATCATCACTCATTGGCACGTACCTTAGGGTATAAAAAAAAAGGTGCGCTCACTTGGTCGTTCGAACCCTTGAGTGGGGAGACCTAGTTGTGGGCAACTCTTCACCGACGTGAGCCTTTATCCATACCCTTATGAGCCCAGATATGAACCATAATTGTATGTCCTATAGAAGCTACCCTTTGTGCTTGTGTTTAGGACCATCATCATTTGGATCCATTTGGACCTATTTTCAGGAGGTATGAACTTGTTGGGCTATTTAAACTGGGACGAGTTTATGTCTTATGCCGATTGAGCCAAAATTTTTCAAAATACCGATGGGCCACTTTGTGTTTGGGCCCCATATCATTTGAAGTTGTTTAGTCACCTTATTGCAAAAATGTAAACCTGTTGGGCCTTTTTCAACTGGGACAAGTTTGCACCTCGCAATAATATGATTGAATGCTTTAAAATGATAATGGGCCAACTTGTATGAAAACCTTGATGAGCTTAGAAAGTCCAAACATGATCCAAATATGCCAGAAGCATGAGTCTGATATCCACACTGGCTTTCATCCAGAAGGATACGCCTTGTTACGGCATAATTGTTCACTTTGGATACCTCTAAGTTCATCCCCATAATCGCGGTTGCTGAAAGCCCAATTCGTCAGTTCTAGACAATGGCACGATCCCCATAATAGGCTTAGTCCATGTTGTAAAAGGGGCGGTCTTTGTCTTTTACCAATGGAAAGTGACTGAAGTGACCAAGGTTCACCCCTGTAGCATAGGAGAGAATGATTTTGTGTACCCACATCGACGCACAAAATAAGCCATTCCTAGGGAAGAAATGGACTTACCACGAGTGTGGGAGAAATAAGGTCGGAAGGATATATGCTGTTTTGATAACCACATGCATCTCATGCATACACGCATCATGTTAACCCCGTGTCATAAAAGCCATCATAGATATCTGTTGGGTTAGAGAAGAAGGAAGATTTGTCAAGAAGAGTTTAGCAAACATGGATATCGGGGAAGAGGAAGCCGAGAAATAAAAAAAAATTACGGCAAGAATAAAAAGACCGTTGGTGGGCCTTCAGTAAAAAAAAGAGAAAAAAATGAAAAAGAAAAAAAAGGAGAGAAACAAAAAAAAAAGAAAAAAAGGAAAAAAAATAAAGAAAAAATTGTTTGTTTTTAGTCCTTAATAGTTAGACATAAGTCCAATGATGAAATTGTTTGCTTTAGGGTGAAATCTTAGAAACGATAAGTTCTTGATGTGCTTTTATCCGATACTTTGAGTAATTGATCTATGTTAGACTCGTAAGCACTTCATTATGGGTTCTTAGCAGTGAAAACCTGAGTAGTCGGCAAGGTGACTAGTTGAAGAAATTGCAGGTCGATGAATGACCGTTTGCTTAGATGTCTATCTTGATTTGCTTGTGTTATGATGTGTGGTATGGTTGAAAATAAAAGAAAAGTCTCGTAAAAAATATAAACCATCTATAACCGATAAGCATGAAGCTACCCATGGGCGAGTATTATGACCACCATGAGGAGAAATACTACCTTAAAGGGTAGGTGTGTCAAAAAAAAGAGACAAAAGAAAAAGAAAACCATACCATATTGAGCACGGAAAAGCAATTGCAGGGCATAATTGAGATATCTAGGTTGGTTTGACCCATCGATCCCAATTTTTGAAACAAAATCATTGAGTTGGCTTACCTAGGGATCAAGCTGTAAAAGAACCTTTGCACACACACACTGTGAGTCTGGCTTAGATGATTTATTCAAAAACTTGGATTTGAGTTGCATTGAGTGTTTTGAAGGTTCTCTGGTTTCATTACTGGGTATTCTTTGAGGACAATAATGTGTAACTATTGAAAGATAGCTTAAGTAAAAGATAGTACGAACCTGTAAAACAAGGAAAACTTCGAAGGCCTCCCGAAGGTCTGGACATTGGAAACGCAACATCGCCGGAAGGGTAGTAGGAGAAAAATCCAAGCCAAGAATTGCAGCAAACTCCTCCGAAAGAAGGCATATTTCGAAAATCTGGGAATCAAAAGACATGACTTTCAGTATCCCAAAAGGATGAGGCCGCTTTCAAAAAAGGCGTAATTCACTGTGACCTAGTGCAGGCAGTGGAGAACAGAAAGCTAAACCAGGTCTGGGGGCGACCAGTCTACCTCCTCTCGAATCAGGGACATAACGAGATCTTGAGCCATGGGGACCAAAGAAAACTGAGCAATTTTTTTTTGGATAAAGTAAGCATTATAACCAAAAGAAAACTATACAAAGAGCAAAGGGGCATACCCCAGGCAACTAGAGAGGACAAGCCCTCCTAGAAGAAAAGCTGAAAGGCTACAAGCAAAAGATCAAAGGGGCATGCCCCAGGCACTAGAGAGGACAGGCCCTCCAAGAAGAAAGCCAAACGGTTACAAAAGATCAACAAAAGATGTCATCGGGAAGATGCCACGAAAGGTGAAGCCATTTATTATAGAAAACTGAGCAATCACCAGAGTAGAATTGACATGAGGAAACTATAAGCAGGCCCAGGGGTGACCAAAGACTCTTATATGTAAAGGGCACCAAAGAGCGCACAGAGGGCCTCACCAAGGATAACATCGAGCCAAAAGGACAAAGAAAACCCATCAGAATAGGAAATACATCCATGCATACATGCATACACGTCACGTACATGCAATTTTTGTTTTGTATTCGCAGGTTTTTTTGAGAAAAAATGGAATAAAGCCCACACACTCAGCACGGTTCAGGAAGAAAGCCCGAGGAATAAAGCCCACTCTCAACACAGTTCGGGAACAAAGCCCAGGGAATAAAGCCAACACTCAACATAGTTCAGGAACAAAGCCCACATTCAGCACAATTCGGGAATAAAGCCCACTCTCTACACAGTTGGGGAATAAAGCCCACTCTCAACACAGTTCGGGAATAAAGCTCGGGGAATAAAGCTCACTCTCAACACAGTTCGGGACAAAGCCCATGGAAAAAAGCCCACTCTCGACACAGTTCAGGAATAAAGCCCACACTCAACACAGTTCGGGAACAAAGCCCACATACAGAGCAGTTCGGGAATAAAGCCCACTGACAAGATCCAGCCCGACAACAAAGCAAAAGACCCATTACAAGTACTAGAAGGGCCAATTATGAGGCAGATGACCAAAAGACTCAGAGAAACAATGGCGGGATTAGTTCAGAGTTTTATGGCCGATTGCAACAAACAAATAGAGACGCATGTGGGCTTCAATAGAAAGGGCCCAAATCCACTTCACTTGGCCCAAATCAGCTTCAAAGGCCTTTGAAGACTTGAAGACTTTGGTATTTTTGTAATTTAGCCTTTAGGGGCATTGTTGTCTTTATGCCTTTAGGGGTTCCCTTTGTAACACTATTTAAGCTTTCTTTCTTTTTTCATTTGGAGGACAATCAACGAAATTTGTAAAACTCAAAAGCTTAAAGCTTTGGCTATGGCTGAATTCTTGTAAGGGAGGGATTCCCCTTTTCAAGTTTGAATCGACTTATCTAAGTTTGGAAAACTTAGTGGCGTCTCCATTGCTAGCAAAACACTACAAGGATTCATCTTAAGGTTCTCAAGGGCAAGTTCTTTGTGGGTCTTCTTTGTGGCATTGGAAGGGTTTTGTTTCTACAAAATCAAATTCGCGGTTCTTGGGGTTCTGTCCGTTGCTTGGGGTTTGCTTGGATGTCGAATCCAAGTGGGTTTCTTGTCATTTGGTATCTAGAGCTCAGGGTTCCAAGGTCTGATTTTTCCTATCTTTTCTTTTTGTTTGATTCTGTTTTTATTTTCGTTCTTGTTGGATCTTGTTTCTGTATTCGTTTTGCATATCAGGTCATCTTTTATCATTTTCCAGTTCTGGGTTGTTGTTCTGTTCTTCATATTAGTTCGTCATATACTTTCTGTTCTTTAGCATATGTTGAAGAAATAAGCATGTTCTTTGGGGGCTGTGTGATTTGTTTCTAAAACCCTAGTGAAGTTTGAAATCTGACTCTGAATTCAGACCCTAAAACTTAGCCTTTGAATTTAGACCCTGAAATCAGACTCTAAAAACTTAGCCTTTGAAATATGACTCTGAATCCAAACCCTGAAACTCAACCTCTGAAATCAGTCTCTAAAAACTTAGCCTTTGAAATCTGACTCTGAAATCAGACCCTGAAACTTAGTCTCTGAAATCAGACCCTGAAGATTAGCCACTGAAAATCAGACTCTGAAATCAGACCCTGAAAAGTAACATCTGAAATCAGACCCTGACCAGTAGCCTCTGAAATCAGACCCTGAAAAGTAACCTCTGAAATCAGACACTGACCAGTAGCCTCTGAAATCAGACACTGACTAGTAGCCTCTGAAATCAGACCCTGAAAATCAGCCTCTGAAATCAGAATCTAAATCAGCCTCTAAAATCAGAACCTTAATCATCTAATGAAATCAGAACCTTAATCAACTACTGAAATCAGAACCTTAAACAGCTTCTGAAGTTATAAAAAAAAGGGACTTTAGTGATAGTGATCACTTGAGCAAAAAAAAAAAAGTAAAAAAGTGAAATTTTTTGTTGAATTTAGTTTGTTCCATATTATCATTTGGGTGTCCATGAAGGGTTATTCCATCAAAATTTCTATAGAGGAGCCAAATTTTCTCCCGAAATTGCATACGACAGTGAATTTGCTTGCTTATTTTTTTTTTCCATTGTGCTAATTGTTTACTTCTTTATTCTAATTACTCTAGCTTAAGTATTATTGATTGAGTCTTCGTCATTGATTCATGTTCGCATTTTGTTTCCGCATGCCCTATATATATATATATATTATTGGGTCCGTTGTGTTTCATGCTAGCTTGAGGACTACACTTGGTTTTGTATTCTTGGATTGAGTATGATTCACATTTGAATTGAGGAAGAACTCAAGAGTGGTAAAAGGCAGTGATTGTGAGCACAGTATCGGGTAAAAGCCAATAGAGTGCAAACACGAGTGGAGTGATATCATTCGAGTGTAAACACGTGAGATTGTGAGGATTTACATATTTGCTTTACTTTCTTGTTATTTCTAATCTGTTTGTTTAGTGTTGAGATGGCAGGTCTAACCACTGATGAAAAGCTTGAGGCTTTGGATAGGAAATTTACAGATATGATGGAGAACATGAATACTGCTTTGGAGAGATTGACCAAGAGTGTAGAGAGTATTCAAACTGGTAGCGGTCCCAGAGCACCACCACCCCAGCATATACCACCACCTCATAATGTACCACCACCTCATAATGTGCCAACTCGACGTGTACCACCATAGTATGTACCACCAGATGAAGAGGAATCTGAAAATGAGTTTGATGATTCTGATGGTCTTGATGATGTGGAGGTGAGATTTTCAGCCTGGACATGATAAGAGGCCTAATAGGAGGTTTGATAGGAGGAATGATAGGAGGGATAAACGGTTTGATGATAGAGGTGCATTTGATGCCAGAAGAGGGGATTATGATAGGAGGGAATATGGTAGATGAGGAGATGTAGATGGTGATCTAGGTAGCATCAAGATCAAGATACCAACATTCCACGGCAAGAATGATGCTGAAGCTTATTTAGAATGGGAAAATAAAATAGAATTGATTTTCAGCTGTCATCACTACTCAGACGAGAAGAAGATCAATCTGGCAGCGATTGAGTTTACCGATTATGCTATGATTTGGTGGGATCAGTTTGTCTCTACCCGGAGGAGAAATTATGAGAGACCGGTTCAGACATGGGCAGAACTTAGAGGTCTCATGAGAAAGAGAATTATACCCAGCCATTACTATAGGGAATTGTATCAGAAACTACAACATCTGTATCAGGGGACCAAGAGTGTTGAGGACAATTACACCGAGATGGAAGTTGCCATGATCAGGGCAAATGTAGTTGAGGATGCAGAAGCTACTATGGCACGATTTCTAGGCGGCTTGAATAGAGAGATTGCAAACATGGTGGAGTTGCATCACTATGTTGATTTGGAGGATATGCTTCACATGGCTATCAAGGTAGAAAGACAACTCAAGAAAAGGTCAACATCCAGATTTGGTACTCAGGCTACTTCTGCATGGAAGGGAAAATGGGTTCCGAATGAGAAGCGAGATGGAGGCTTTGACAAGCCTAGAGGCGAGTTCAGTGGAGGCTTTAATAAGCCTAGGACCGAACCTAGTGCCAAGGGTAATGAGGCTGCAGAACCGAGCAAAACTAGAGCAAAACCTGATGGTTCAGCTACTAGAACTAAGGATGTAAAGTGCTTCAAATGTTTGGGCATGAGACACTATGCTTCACAATTTCCCAATAGGTGTACCTTAGTGATTGATAAAAAGAGTGGAGAGGTGTACTCTACCGATAGTGAGGTTGAGGAGGAGATGCCAGAGTTGGAGGATGCTAGTGACCATGAGGGAGCTGCATACTCGCTGAATAACTTATCCTTAGTTGTCAAGCGTGCTTTGAGTGCACATGTTGTAGAGGATGAATCCAACAACTCAAGGAACAAATGACATGAATCCAACAACTCAAGGAACATTAGATCCTTTGCAATTGCCAACAGGTCCAATCACACGCTAAAGAGCTAAGAAGATCAGAGACGCAATGTGGGGCTAGCGCAGAATGCCATGGTCGAGTGTGACAGACAACCCGGGGCATATTGGTGTCACATGAGGGCTTAATGGAGTGGGTCCAAAGCTATTTCACTTGACCCAAGTCATACTAGAGTAACGCACCAGCAATCTTGAAGCCGAGTATATTTTTAACGGATCAAGCCGATTCAAGCCCGACACTAAATATTCGGCCAAGACAAGACTTATTGGACTTTATGACAGATCATTATGCCTTTATACATGGAAGCCACTAATTTGGAGGACTTTTGGTGCAAGGAAACAACTTTAGACAAATTTGGAAAGTTTTCACATTTGTTGACTTTATGATTTTGTGTTTTTTCCTTAGACTTTTTTGGCAAAGTTTTTTTTTGGATAAGGTAAGTATTATAACCAAAGAAAACTATACAAAGAGCAAAGGGGCATACCCCAGGCACTAGAGAGGACAGACCCTCCTAGAAAAAAGCCAAAAAGCTACAAAGCCAAAAGGCTACAAAAGAATCAACAAAAGATGTCCTCGGGAAGGTGCCACGAAAGGTGAAGCCATTTATTGTCATAAGATGGATTTACCTTACGTAAGGAGCTAACACGATTCCTAACATCAAAAGCAATATCATAAAGAAGAGCAGAAACAGGCGAAGAGGCATATCATGAGTGCGAGCATTCCTCTCCCTCCAAATATGGTAGACTGACGCTGCAAAAGACAGACGAACCAGAAGATGACATAAGAGGCTCCGGAGAACTGACAAACCCACCCAACAGTCTGACACCAATCTCGGCAACTCCAATCTAACCCACACATGGCCAGCACAGACGACCAGACCCTAGAAGAATAGAGGCACTGGAAGAAAAGATGATCAATATCCTCACTCGAACAACCACAGAGATACACCGAGAGCACGCAGAGATGCCAAATCTCATCAGACTGTCCTGAGTACAAAGGCCACCCTGAATAGACATCCAAAGAAGAAAGGAATGACGGGGGATTGCCTTCCGGAACCAAACTACACGAGACCAATGCAACTGGGGTTTCCTAGCCCTCATGGCATTCCAGGCACTATCCACAGAGAATCTTCCGTTTGTATCATCCTCCCAAACCAGCATATCCTCCCTCAAACTAGAAGGAGACGGAAGATGAGACTGAGCCAAATCAATAAGAGCAGCAGATCTAGAAGGGGGCCATTGCCAAGCAGAATCGGCGATAATGGATGCAACTGTAGCCATTCTATCCAAACCAGAATCATAAATCACTCTCTCGCCCAACGTGTCCACAATCGGGCCAACATGATGCCAAAAATCAAACCACAGTGACGTCTTCTCACCATTACCAATCCTCACTCTCATCCGCCGACGGGACCAAGAACGAAGCTCCAAGATCTTACGCCAACTCCAAGAGCAATCTGAAGGACAAGAGACCTCCCAAAAACTTCTCCCCCGCAACAAATAAGAGTGAACCCAACTCGACCAAGAGGAAACTTGGCCAGAACAAAGAAACCAAATATGTTTAACAATAGCCGCTCTATTCCAATAATCCAAACTCTTTATCCCCAGCCCACCCTCCTGAAGAGGTAAACAAACTTTGCTCCAAGCCACTCTCGCCCCAGAAGAGGTGAGCGCACTACCCTTCCAAAGAAAAGAGCGAAGAATCGTCTCCACCTTCCTAACAACAGACTTAGGAAGAATAAATAAAGAAGACCAATAAACTTGAATTGAGAACAAAACAGACTTAATAAGCTGAAGCCGACCTGCATAAGAGAGAAACTTACTACTCCAACTCTTGGCACGCAGAATAATACGATCCACAAGAGAAGCACAATCAGAGGCCCTGAATCTAGTAGAGATTAACGGGACTCCCAGATACCTCACTGGAAGATTCCCAACTTGGAAACCCAAAACGTGACACAAGTGGCCTAGAAGGGTAGGAGAGATTCCAGAAGAGAAAAATTGACTTTTATCTGGGTTCGGGGTTAGACCTGATAAACCACTAAACTGCCCAAGGCATTCCTTGATCAAGGAGACAGAAGACGCTTCAGCTTTACAGAAAATCATAAGGTCATCCGCAAAACATAGATGAGTAAGACGGTCCTTAGAACATCGCCAGTGGAACTGGAAACCCGGATTAGTAGCCATATTACGAAGAAGACCTGACAACACTTCCATAGCCAAAACAAAAAGATAAGGAGACATGGGATCACCTTGTCGTAATCCCCGACCCCCAGGGAAGAAACCATGCAGCTCACCATTAATAGAGACAGAGAATCTAGTAGTAGTCATACACTCCTGAATCCAACCCACCATCCTCTCTGGAATACCAACTGTCCGCAGAACCTCAACCAGGAAATCCCAACGAACAGTGTCATAAGCTTTCATCAAGTCAATCTTAAGAGCACATCTCGGAGAATTGCCATTCCGGTGATAATTCCGAACCAATTCTTGACACAAAAGAATATTGTCACTAATGCGCCTTCCCGTGACAAAAGCAGATTGGTTGTGACTGATTACTGAAGGGAGGATACACCCAAGCCAGAGACATTAAACTTCAAGCCACCAGCAGCGCTACCAACGGCGCCAAGAACAGATTCTGAACCTCCAATTCCCCCTCAATCACAAGATCAGAAACACAAACCAGTTTAGAAGAATCAACATCCCCAGCCAATTTACCATTTCTACAAAGACCAGAATCACTGCCAACCGCAGCACCACAAACACTCAGACCTCCGACCAAACCAGGACCAGAACCCACAAAACCCCTATCAACGCCAATGCCAAAGGCCAATGAAACCTCATCGACTAAACCCACATCCCCAGCAACCCCATCCCCAGGAACCAAACTGCCAACAGAGCTCCCTACACCACCATGTTCAGAAGCGTAAGCAGAGCAAACGGATTTTAACCCAAATCCAGACTTACAGGAATTCAAACGGGCAAGACCATCTTCATTTCCAAGACCAGAATCACAAACAACTTCACCATCAGTGCCAGAATCAAACCCCAAACGCCGTTCGTTCTTCAAAATCACCTCAACATCGACCAAACAGCCAATAGAAGTACCAACACTGTCAATACCAGAGGTACCAGCAACGCTGACTGACTCAGAGGGAGCGCCATATCCATACCGGCAAAGACCCAAACTTCCCGCAGGACCACCTTCTGATGCATAAGGCTTGACACATGTCACGGACGCCGGTGCTGGATCTGAGACCGAAAAAGAGCTGATAGGACCCGTCGAAGGCAACAATCGAACGAAGTCAAGATTCACAGGAGACAAAGTGTTAGCGGCCACAGAGACTGCCCTAACGGCTTTACGGCCAGCACCAGGGAGCCGCGGCCCCACAACAGAGATACCAGACGGAGGCATGAAGAGAGGCTAGTGAGGACGAAAGCAAGGAGATCCGAAAGGCGATGTAAAGGGAGGAGAAAAAAGGGGAGAACGGAAAGAAATAGACCAAATCGATCTGAGAAAATAAGAGGAGGAAACAAAAAGAAAATAGATCTAGAAAATAGATCTAAGAAGAAAAACGGGAACAAAGAGGAGAAAGGCACGGGGTAACACAGAAAACCCAGAGCCGATTTGAGAGAAAACAAGGGTTATTAAATAATCACGGAGATCCAGGACGGGAAACGCCGAGGGGGGGGAGGAAAGTTGAGAGCATTTAGGTTTTTCAAAATTTGGCAAAGTTATTTATTAAGTCTTTGTTTGTTATTGATTAAGTCTTTATTTCTTTTGACTTTGTATTTGTTATGAAATGTCTATTAAGGGCATGGCCATTTAATAGCCATTAGTTAGCAACTTAGGGTGTTTTGGTCATTTTGCACCCATTAGGGTTTCTTTCATTGTACTATTTAAACTCATTTCATCTTAATGAGAAGCTAATCACCAAATTTCGAATTTTCATCTTCATTTTGAAGTCTTGGCTATTGCCTAAATTGCTTAAGGGAGGGATTCCCCTTATCTCATGCAATCGACTTATCTAAGGCGTGGCAACCTTAGTGGCATCTCCGTGCTAGCAGAACACTTCAAGGAATCATCTTAAGGGTTCTCAAAGACAAGTTCTTTGTGGGTCTTCTTTGTGGCCTTGGAAGGGTTTTGTTCCTACAAAATCAAATTCGCGATTCTTGGGTGCGTCATTTGGTATCAGAGCTTAGGGTTCCAAGTTCTGAATTTTCTATCTTTACTTTGTGTTTTTTTGATTTAGTCTTTATTGTGTTTGTTGGTCATCAAGATACTTGTTCATCTTGATTCTTAGTTTTTGTTGGATCTTGTTGTTTCTTGCTGTTTCTTGTTTATTTTTGATCAAAATAGCATGAATAACATTCTGCCTTTGAGTGTTTTCTATTGATCATGAGTATTTCTTCATGTTCTAGTTTCGGTCTTTGAGTCAAAATTAAAGCTTTATTTTCTTTACTTAAATCAAGTGTTTATTTGTTAATTTTATGTTACTAGGATGTGTTCAACATTTTTATTAAGTTATTTGTGTTAAAAAAAGAAAAAAAGAAAAAAGAATCAGGTCAGATTTGACTATGTGAGATTTATTGACATATCTTGTCTTTCTATTGTTGAATACGTGCAATTAGTGTTGTTTCAATAGGTATTATTCATATCAACTTTGCAAAAATCAGAATTGACATCATTCATCTTGGCATTTGCGTGAACTTGCTTATTTGCATTCCTGTGATCTTAGTGCAATCTTGTGAGTTTGAGTGAAAAGAAAGAGTGTTTGAGTGCATTGGTGATGAAAGTGAGTGAATGAATGATGAAACAAATTGAAATGCATGAAGTTGATAATTTTTGTGAGTTATACATAGTGTACATTTGCTGATTTGTGTTGTTAATGTTGAAGAATCAAGTGAAGTGAGGTTGAGTGCACCAAATTTGCACTAATTTCGTGTATATCCTAGCAAGTTTTACTTGCTACCTCTTGAAATATTGATATTTGCATTGTATTTCATTTGTTTTGTATACACTTGTGAGTGTGAGAGGCAAAAGAAAGGAGTGAAAAGAGAAAAGAGTAAAAAAAAAAAAAAGAGTAAGTGAGACAAAATAGTAGAGAGTGATTATAAGATTGGCTAAGTGTCACATTGAGTGCTTGCTTGTTTGTTTGCGCATTTCACTAACTCATTTATTTTCTTATTTCGTGCTCTTTAGCTTAAGTTTCTTTGATTGAGTCTTCGTGATTACTATTCTTATTCGCATTATTCCACCTACCCTATATACATTATTGGTTCTTGTTGTTTATGCTAGCTTGAAGATTACACATTGTTGTGAACTTTGGGTAAGTCATATTCACATCATATTTAGTGTAAACACGAGTGGAGTGATACATATTTGAGTGTAAACACGTGAGCTTGTGAGATTGTGAGTTTGTGAGGATATCTAATTATTTTTACATATTGTTACTTCTAATCTGTTTGTTGAAGCTTTGAGATGGCAGGTACTAGTTTGACAGTGGATGAGAAACTTGAAGCTTTAGAAAGGAAATTCATGGATATGATGGAAAACATGAATGCTGCTTTTGATAAGTTATCCAGGGAAGTAGAGAGTAATCGAACAGGCAGTGTTCCCAGACCACTACCTCGACATATACCACCACCTCAGAATGTGGCACCACGACGGGTACCACCAGATGAAGAAGAAGCTGAAAATGAGTTTGATGATTCTGATGATCTTAATGATGTAGAGGAGAGATTTCAGCCATGGCCTGATAGGAGGCCTAATATGAGGTTTGATATGAGGAATGATAGGAGGGATAGGCGGTTTGATGGTAGAGGTGCATTTGATGACAGAAGAGGGGATTATGATAGGAGAGGATACGGTAGACATGGTGATGTTGATGGTGATTTGAGCAGCATCAAGATCAAAATACCAAACTTCCGAGGCAAGAATGATCCAGAAGCATATTTAGAGTGGGAGAAGAAAATAGAATTGATTTTCAATTATCATCATTACCCAGATGAGAAGAAGATCAATCTAGTAGTCATGGAATTCACAAATTATGCTATGATTTGGTGGGATCAGATTGTCACGAACCGAATGAGGAATTATGAGAGGCCAATTCAGACATGGGAAGAACTTCGAGGTCTCATGAGGAAACGATTTATTCCCAGCCATTACTACCGAGAGTTGTATCAGAAACTACAACATTTGTATCAGGGGACCAAGAGTGTAGAGGATTATTATACTGAGATGGAGGTTGCCATGATCAGGGCAAATGTAGTGGAGGATGCAGAGGCTATTATGGCACGGTTTTTAGGGGGCTTGAACAGAGAGATTGCCAACATGGTGGAGTTGCATCATTATGTTGATTTGGAGGATATGCTTCACATGGCTGTCAAGGTAGAAAGGCAACTCAAGAAGAAGTCTACATCCAGATTTGGTACTCAGACTACTTCTACATGGAAGGGGAAATGGGTTCCTAATGATCGAGGAGATGGAGGCTTTAACAAGCCAAGGGCTGAACCTGGTGCCAAGGGTAAAGAAGTTGCAAAACCAAGCAAGGCTAGAACGAAACCTGAAGGTACAACACCAAAGACAAAGGACATCAAGTGTTTTAAGTGTTTGGGCATGGGACACTATTCTTCACAGTGCCCTAACAGGCACACCTTAGTGATTGATAAGAAGAGTGGTGAAGTACATTCTACTGACAGTGAGGTTGATGATGATGAGCCTGAGATTGAGGATACTAGTGACAAAGAGGGAGCTGCATACCCGCTGGATAACTTATCCTTAGTTGTCAAGCGTGTTTTGAGTGCACAAATTGTTGAGGATGAGAGTGATCAACAGAGGGATAACATATTTCATACCAGATGCCGTATGAATGGTAAAGGGTGTAGTATGATCATTGACGGGGGCAGTTGTGCTAATGTCACAAGTACGACTTTAGTTGAGAGGTTGGGATTAGATTGCTTGAAGCATCCCAAGCCTTATAAGTTGCAGTGGTTAAATGATTGTGGCGAGATAAATGTGACAAAGCAGGTGTTATTGAGCTTTACCATTGGGCCATACACAGATGATGTCCTATGTGATGTGATACCGATGCATGCAGGACATATTCTTTTGGGCAGGCCGTGGCAGTTTGATAGGAAAGTTATTCACGATGGGTTCAAGGATAAGTATTCCTTTCAACATAGGGGAAAACCCATTACCTTGTACCCACTCACACCAAAGGAAGTCCACGAGGATCAAGTCAAGTTGCAACTTGAGAGAGATTGAGAGATTGAGAGTGCAAACACAACCTTGGGGAAAACACGTGAGAGGAGTGTGACTGAACCTAGTAAGGAAAATAAGGCAAAGGCCGTGAGTGTTTCCAAGGGGAGTGTGAGTGAACTTAAGGGGGAAACAAAAGGGCGAGTGAAAAAGAGCTTTTACATGGGTGAAGGTGAAGCAAGGAAAACTTTTAAGGCTAGCAAGCTTATGATTTTGTTGGTCTACAAGGAACACCGTATTTTTATTGCTAACACTGACCCTTTGGTTACTGTGTCCATTTCATCTCTTTTGCAAGAATTCAGTGATGTGCTGACAGAGGACATTCCTAGTGGGCTTCCACCCATTAGAGGTATTGAGCACCAGATAGAGTTCTTACCTGGCGCAGTCATTCCCAACAGACCAGCCTACCGAAGCAATCCGGAGGAGACGAAGGAACTTCAGAAGCAAGTGAGGGAGTTGATGGAGAAAGGGTATGTTAGAGAAAGTATGAGTTGTGGTACCAGTTCTTCTAGTTCCTAAGAAAGATGGGTTGTGGCGTATGTGCGTTGATTGTCGAGCGATCAACAATATAACGGTAAAGTATCATCACCATATTCCTAGACTAGATGACATGTTGGATGAATTGCATGGTTCTAAAATTTTTAGTAAGATTGATTTAAAGAGTGGATACCATCAAATTCGCATGAGAGAGGGAGATGAGTGGAAAACTGCATTTAAGACCAAGTATGGCTTGTATGAATGGTTAGTTATGCCATTTGGTCTTACAAACGCACCTAGCACATTTATGAGATTGATGAATCATGTTATGCGTGCTTTTATAGGTAAGTTTTTTGTAGTTTATTTTGATGACATCTTAGTTTACAGTAAAACATTAGATGAGCATGTTACACATTTGAAGCATGTTCTTGAAGTGTTGAGACAGGAAAAACTGTATGCTAAATTTGGTAAGTGCACTTTTTGTATGGATAGGATTGTTTTCCTAGGTTTTGTTGTAAGTACAGATGGCATCGAAGTTGATGTATAGAAGGTGAAGGCGATTCAAGATTGGCCTACACCAACGACAGTGACAGAAGTTAGAAGCTTCCATGGATTAGCAAGCTTCTACCGCAGATTTGTTAAAGACTTCAGTAGTATTGCTGCACCACTGACTGATGTAGTTGTTAGTTAGAGAAGCGCATGGGGGAGGTTTAATAGGGCACTTTGGCATTTCTAAAACCTTAGGGGTATTGAGTGAACATTTTTATTGGCCTAAAATGTGGAGAGATATTGAGCGTTTGTGTGATAAATGCTTGATTTGTAAAAATGCTAAATCTAAGGTTATGCCTCATGGGTTGTATACACCGTTGCATGTACCTAATGAGTCGTGGATAGATGTATCAATGGACTTTATATTGGGTTTACCTAGGACTATGCATGGTAGAGATTCCATCTTTGTAGTGGTTGACAGGTTCAGTAAGATGGCACACTTTATAGCATGTCATAAAACTGATGATGCCACTAACATTGCTGACTTATTCTTTAGAGAAGTGGCACGACTCCATGGAATTCCACGGAGTATAGTTTCAGATCGTGATGTTAAATTCCTTAGTCACTTTTGGAAAGTTTTATGGGGTAAGTTAGGAACAAAACTTTTGTATTCTACTACTTGTCATCCCCAAACTGATGGACAGACTGAAGTGGTTAATAGGACTTTGACTCAGTTATTGCGTACTATTGTCTCTAAGAACTTGAAAACTTTGGAGGATTGTTTGCCTTTTGTTGAATTTGCATATAATCGTAGCATTCATTCTTCCACATCTTATTCACCATTTGAAATTGTTTATGGTTTTCAACCACTAACTCCATTAGATTTATTACCATTGCCTGTTGATGAGCATGCAGGGTTAGATGGAAAAAAGAAAGTCGATTTGGTGAAACACATACATGAGAAAGCAAGAGAGCACATACAACGAAAGAATGAACAATATGCTTCTCATGCCAATAAGGGAAGAAAACGTGTGGTATTTCAACCTGGAGATTGGGTTTGGGTACACATGCGAAAGGAAAGATTTCCTGAACATCGTAAATCCAAGCTACAACCTAGTGGGGATGGTCTATTTCAAGTCTTGGAACGGATTAATGACAATGCATACAAGCTGGATTTACAAGGTGAGCATAATGTGTCTGCGACATTTAATGTTTCTGACTTAACTCTTTTTGATGTAGGTACAGATTTGAGGTCAAGAGGGAGAGAATGACATTAATCCAGCAACTCAAGGAACAAATGACATGAATCCAACAACTCAAGGAACATTAGATCCTTTGCAATTGCCAACAGGTCCAATCACACGCCAAAGAGCTAAAAAGATCAGAGACGCAATGGTGGGGCTAGTGCAGAATGCCCTGGTCGAGTGTGACAGACAACTCCGGGGCATATTGGCGTCACATGAGGGATTCAATGGAGTGGGTCCAAAGCTATTTCACTTGACCCAAGTCATACCAGAGTAACGCACCAGCAATTTTGAAGCCGAGTATTTTTTTAACGGATCAAGCCGATTCAAGCCCGACACTAAATATTCGGACAAGACAAGACTTATTGGAATTTATGACACATCATTATGCCTTTATACATGGAAGCCACGAATTTGGAGGACTTTTGGTGCAAGGAAACAACTTTAGACAAATTTGGAAAAGTTTTCCACATTTGTTGACTTTTATGATTTTGTGTTTTTACTTTAGACTTTTTTGGCAAAGTTATTTATTAAGTCTTTGTTTGTTATTGATTAAGTCTTTGTTTTTTTTGACTTTGTATTTGTTATGAAATGTCTATTAAGGGCATGGCCATTTAATAGCCATTAGTTAGCAACTTAGGGTGTTTTGGTCATTTTGCACCCATTAGGGTTTCTTTCATTGTACTATTTAAACTCATTTCATCTTAATGAGAAGTTAATCATCAAATTTCGAATTTTCATCTTCATTTTGAAGTCTTGGCTATTGCCTAAATTGCTTAAGGGGGGATTCCCCTTATCTCATGCAATCGACTTATCTAAGGCGTGGCAACCTTAGTGGCGTCTTCGTGCCAGCAGAACACTTCAAGGAATCATCTTAAGGGTTCTCAAAGACAAGTTCTTTGTGGGTCTTCTTTGTGGCTTTGGAAGGATTTTGTTCCTACAAAATCAAATTCACGGTTCTTGGGGTTCTGTCCGTTGCGAGGGGTTTGCTTGGCCTAGTCCTCCAAGTGAGTTCCGCGTCAACCAAGTTTCCTTCCACCAAGAACAACAGGGGCAAACCCTTAGACACGTACACGACCAAAGCAAGCAACCCTTCACTCATGTAAGCAGTGTGCCAAACCAACCTTCATCTTTCTATTCTCACGACACCTAAGGCTAGACACACATACACTTGTCTCTTTTTGCATCACAAAACGCACACACGGTTGACGACAAAGCACACACTTCTCTTTAAGACACACAACCCTAGAGATAACTCGCGGCACAAACACAAGCCACCACAGCCCTATAACAAACTCTTCACACCAAACAACATGGAGACCTTATAGGTGAATCACAAACGAAAGCCCTAAGCCATTTTTCCTCTCTCCACACAAGGCGATCGAAGACAAAAACATAAAATAACCCAAATCTCTCTCTCTCGGCGGCAGCCCTCCATCACAAACAACAACAAAGCCATATAAAACCTTACACAGCCCGCTAACAACAAGGCACACACTCAACCGACCAGACCACACACTTTTCTCAAACTCGCACACTGACCGACACACCTTCAACACACAAACACACGTCCACTATCGACAACACACACACAAAGCCCACTAATTAAACACACACACTGCCCTGCAGCCGAGAACAAACCAAAATAATAGTGATCAATAAACAGCCCAAACCGATTAAACAAACAGCAAAATAATAGCCTGCCACCGACCAAGATGACATGATCCAGGACGACAACAAAGCAAAAGACCCATTACAAGTACCAGAAGGGCCAATTACGAGGCAGAGGACCAAAAGACTCAGAGAAGCAATGGCGGGATTAGTTCAGAGTTTTATGGCCGACTGCAACAAACAAATAGAGACGCATGTGAGCTTCGATGGAAAGGGCCCAAAGCCATTTCACTTGGCCCAAATCAGTTTAGAATAAAGCTTCCTAGGCATTTGAAGACTTAAAGACTTGGTATTTTTGTAATTTCGTATTTAGGGGCATTGTTTTCTTTATGCCTTTAGGGTTTCTTTTGTATCACTATTTAAGCTTTCTTTATTTTTCATTTGGGAGGTAATCAACGAAATTCTAAACTCAAAAGCTTAAAGCTTTGGCTATGGCCGAATTATTGTAAGGGAGGGATTCCCCTTTTCAAGTTTGAATCGACTTATCTAAGTTTGGCACACTTAGTGGCGTATCCATTGCTAGCAAAACACTACAAGGATTCATCTTAAAGGTTCTCAAGGGCAAGTTCTTGTGGGTCTTCTTTGTGGCCTTGGAAGGGTTTTTTGTTCCTACAAAATCAAATTCGCGGTTCTTGGGGTTCTGTCCGTTGCTTGGGGTTTGCTTGGATTTCGAATCCAAGTGGGTTTCTTGTCATTTGGTATCTAGAGCTCAGGGTTCCAAGGTCTGATTTTTTTCTATCTTTCCTTTTGTTTGATTCTGTTTTTATTTTGTTCTTTGTTATTTTCGTTTCAGTTCTTGTTGGATCTTGTTTCTGTTTTTGTTTTGTTCATATTCTGGATCTGGTTTTGTTGTTCTGCATATTAGTTCATCTTTTATCATTTTCCAGTTCTAAATCTTTTTGTTCTGTTCTTTCTGTCAGTTCATCCTAGTTGCATATCAGTTCATCTTTATCACTTTTCCAGTTCTGGGTTTCTGTTCTGTTCTTCCTATCAGTTCGTCATAGTCATTCTGTTCTTTAGCATATGTTTAAGAAATAAGCATGTTCTTGGCGGCTGTGTGTTTTGTTTCTAAACCCTAGTGAAGTGTGAAATCAGACCCTGAAAAACTAAGTGAAGTCTGAAATCAGACCCTGAAATATTAGCTTCTGACATCAGACCTAAAACGTAACCTTTGAAATCTGCCTCTGAAATCAGACTCTGAGTTGAAACTTAGCCTCTGAAATCAGACCCAGACCAGTAGCCTCTGAAATCAGACCCAGACCAGTAACCTCTGAAAATTAGCCTCTGAATTCAGACCCTGAAATCAGACTCTTATTCGCCTCTGAAATCAGACCCTGACCAGTAACCTCTGAAAATTAGCCTCTGAAATCAGACCCTGAAATCAGACCCTTATTCGACTCTGAAATCAGACACTGACCAGCAGACCCTGGATTTAGACCCTCATCAGACTCTGAAATCAAGCTTTGAAAACCAGCCTCTGAAATCAGAACCTAAATCAGCCTCTGAAATCAGAACCATATTTAGCATCTGACGTTATAAAAAAAAAAGTGAAAATTTTTGGTTGAATCTAGTTTGTTCCATATTATCATTTAGGTGCCCGTGGAGGGTATCCCATCAAAATTTCTATAGCGGTGCCAAATTTTCTCCCGAAATTGCATACGACCGTGAATTTGCATGCTTATTTTTTTCCATTGTGCTAATTGTTACTCCTTATTTCTAATTACTCTAGTTTAAGTATTATGATTGAGTCTCCATCATTACTATTCCTGTTCGTATTTTGTTTTCCGCCTGCCCTATATATATATTGTTGGGTCCGTTGTGTTCATGCTAGCTTGAGGGACTACATTTGGTTTGTATTCTTGGATTGAGTGTGGTTCACTTTTGAATTGAGGACGAACTCAAGAGTGGTAAAAGGCAGTGATTGTGAGCACAGTATCGGGTAAAAGCCAATAGAGTGCAAACACGAGTGGAGTGATATCATTCGAGTGTAAACACGTGAGATTGTGAGGATTTAGATATTTGTTTTACTTTCTTGTTATTTCTAATCTGTTTGTTTAGTGTTGAGATGGCAGGTCTAACTACTGATGAAAAGATTGAGGCTTTGGATAGGAAATTTACAGATATGATGGAGAACATGCATACTGCTTTGGAGAGATTGTCCAAGAGTGTAGAGAGTATTCAAACTGGTAGCGGTCCCAAAGTACCACCACCTCAGAATGTACCACTACCTCACAATGTGCCACCTCGCCGTGTACCACCACAGTATGTACCACCAGATAGAGAGGAAGCTGGAAATGAGTTTGATGATTCTGATGGTTTTGATGATGTGGAGGAGAGATTTCAGCCTGGGCATGATAGGAGGCCTAATAGGAGGTTTGATAGGAGGAATGATAGGAGGGATAGACGATTTGATGATAGAGGTGCATTTGATGCCAGAAGAGGGGATTATGATCAGAGAGGATATGGTAGGCGAGGAGATATAGATGGTGATCTAGGTAGCATCAAGATCAAGATACCAACATTCCAAGGCAAGAATGATCCTGAAGCTTATTTAGAAGAGGGGATTATGATCAGAGAGGATATGCTATGATTTGGTGGGATCAGCTTGTCTCTACTCGGAGGAGAAACTATGAGAGACCGGTTCAGACATGGGCAGAACTTAGGGGTCTCATGAGAAAGAGATTTATACCCAGCCATTACTATAGGGAGTTGTATCAGAAACTACAACATCTGTATCAGGGGACCAAAAGTGTTGAGGACTATTACACAGAGATGGAAGTTGCCATGATCGGGGCAAATGTAGTTGAGGATGCAGAAGCTACTATGGCACGGTTTCTAGGGGGCTTGAATAGAGAGATTGCAAACATGGTGGAGTTGCATCATTATGTTGATTTGGAGGATATGCTTCACATGGCTATCAAGATAGAAAGGCAACTCAAGAAAAAGTCAACATCCAGATTTGGTACTCAGGCTACTTCTGCATGGAAGGGAAATGGGTTCCGAATGAGAAGCGAGATGGAGGCTTTGACAAGCCTAGAGTAAATTCAGTGGAGGCTTTATAAGCCTAGGGCCGAACCTAGTGCCAAGGGTAAAGAGGCTGCAGATTCGAGCAAAACTAGACCAAAACCCGAAGGTGCAGCTGCTAGAACTAAAGATGTCAAGTGTTTCAAGTGTTTGGGCATGGGACACTATGCTTCACAATGTCCCAATACGCGAACCTTAGTGATTGATAAAAAGAGTGGAGAGGTGTACTCTACCGATAGTGAGGTTGATGAGGAGATGCCAGAGTTTGAGGATGCTAGTGACCATGAGGGAGCTGCATACCCGCTGGATAACTTATCATTAGTTGTCAAGCGTGCTTTGAGTGCACATGTTGTAGAGGATGAGAGTGTGCAGCAGAGGGAGAATATATTCCATACTAGGTGCCGTGTGAATGGCAAGGGGTGTAGTATGATCATAGATGGGGGCAGTTGTACTAATGTTGCTAGCACAGCTTTGATTGAGCGATTGGGGTTGAGTTGCTTGAGACAACCGAAGCCTTACAAGTTGCAGTGGTTAAATGATTGTGGGGAGATAAGTGTGACAAAGCAGGTACTATTGAGCTTTACCATTGGGCCATACACAGATGATGTCCTATGTGATGTGATACCGATGCATGCAGGACATATTCTTTGGGCCGGCCGTGGCAGTTTGATAAGAAGGTTATTCATGATGGGTTCAAGAACAAGTACTCTTTCCAGCATAAGGGAAAACCCATTACATTATATCCACTTACACCTGCACAAGTCCATGACGATCAGGTTAAGTTGCAACTTGAGCGTGACAAAGAGAGAGCGAAAGGAAACACCACATTGGGTGAAACTAGTGAGAGTGGTGTATCTGGTGAGAAAAATAAGGCCAAGGCCGTGGGAGTTCCCAAGGGGAGTGTGAGTGAACGTGAGATGGAAACAAAAAGGAGAGTTAAAAAGAGTTTCTACATGGGTGGGGGTGAAGCGAGAAAAGCGTTCAAGGCTAGCAAGCTCATGCTATTGTTAGTCTATAAGGAACCCAGCAAAACAGTCTTGAAAATAACCCAAAAACATCGGTCAAAACAGCAGCCCCATCACCAAAAAAAATAGTAGCAAAATAGTGAAGCATTAACCCTTCCGGCGACATCCCAACGCACTCCCGAGAAGCGACTTAAAAGGTAAAACCTGAGGGCACCCTTTACTATATTTTATTTTGTCGTTCTGGACACGGCATGCTTGGTTGGACGTGAAATACGTCCAACCGGGTATGCGAAGTCCTACATTAAAAACGGCCAAATTCTTTCGTCACACTTTTCTTTATTTCGTATTTATTTCATTGCTTATCCTTTTTAATTCATCGTTATTTTATTATTTGCATTTTATGTCGTTATTTATTTCATCGTTATCTTATTTCGCATTTACATTCAGTGTTATTTATCTTTTTATTTATTTATTCGCTTTTATTGTCATTTTAATATTCTGCATTTATTTTTGTTTATGTTTTGTTACTTTCATGTCCGTTTACATTATGTTAATGATTGTATCTGTTATCCCTTGCGGTATATCGAATGGAAACCCAGACGTAAATTCCGTAGCCGAATCCGAATGGATGGAAGTGCGGTCTGTACTTGGGATACAACTCCACGTACTACTCAGGAAATACTCGCATAAGCCTGATTATCTTCCTTTTATTTGCTATTTATTCATTGACGCTTTTCTGCCTTTGATTATTTATTATTTTCATTTCCGCATCTTGTACTCTTTAATGTAACATGCTTCCATTATTTCTATTAATGTTTATAGGTATGCAAATTCATGTGTTTATTTGAATTATCTTGCGTGTGCTACATAAGACTTGGTTATATCATTGCCTAAACCCGTTCATTACAACTGGCATAAGTAAGGGATCATTCCGAACCCAACGGTTTGAGGTCTTCCCTTGCTAGGGGTGAGTTCGGCCATTTCCCAGTTCACGCTGGGTGGTGACTCCTTTATTCTCTGGTTTAGTCCATCGCGGGCTACTCCGTACTCCCAACGGGCCGTGAGCCCAGACAGCGTCGCCCTATCTTTGTATCATGTCTACAACGCCTCTTAGGTTTTTTTTTTATTTCTCATTTTTTCCTTCTTCTCTGGCCGATCCTCTTCCCTTTCTTTTATAGTTGCTGCCTCCTAGGGGTTTTCTTTATTTTTTTCTTCAAGTTGCCGCCACTCCTCTATGACAGCCTCTCTCCTCCCTTTTGTGTCAAGATCTCCTTTTCCATATAAGCTGCTTAAGGGATTTATAAGGGAAACTCAAATCACTTATATTAGGAAGTGAGAATCCTTTCTAGTTTGGGTCTAGGATCTTGCATATTTGGCAAGAAGGGGATTTCAAATCTTTATTAAGTTTGGCAAGTGATTTGATGAGGGGATTTGGCGTGCATGGGGTTTTGGGCCGCGTGGATTGCATGGGCCGATTACATGGGCTGCATAGGCCGATTGCATGGGCTGCATGGTGGGTCCGAGGCTAAGGTTTGAAGAAGAAGCTGACTGAGCGAATCTGAGGCTAGCTAGTGAGTCTGAATCCGACGATGGGCTAATTTTGGAGGTTTTCCTTCCTTTCGGCATTCGTTTTTCGCAATTTCCATAATTTTCAGGTAGTGCCTCCATACGAGGCTCATCATCGGGTTCATGTAAAAATACAGTGTCTACAGTCACCCCCAATTTGATGGGGCTTGTGCATTGTGTGATAGTGAAAACCCTATCAAAGTCATGCATGCATTTTTACTTACCTGGTTCGTTGGCCGTTGCCGGACTTACCTGTTATTTCGCTACTTTTGCGAGATGCTTCAATCTTTGAGATTTATTCCTGAACTAAGTTGAGATGATGGTGAGGTGCTTCAACCACTGGGATTCATTCCCGAACCATACTGGGTGCGAGATACTTCGATCTCTGGGATTCATTCCCGAACTGACGGTGAGGCGCTTCGACCTCTGGGATTCATTCCGGGACTAAGTTTAGTTGATGGCGAGGTGCTTCGACCACTGGGATTCATTCCCAAACTTCTGATAATGTGGGCCTTGACCCTAGGATTCCTTTCTAAACTGTCGAACTGATGGTGGTGAGGCACTTCGACCCCTGATCCGTCCTCATTCTCGAGGCACTTTGCTCGTCCTCATTCCCAAGGTTATTCTCTATTCTCGGAGTTCCTCTCCATCCTCAGAGTTCTTCATCCTCATTCCCGAGGTTCCTCTCCATTCTTGGAGTTGCTCGTCCTTATTCCCAAGTTTCCTCTCCATTCTTGGAGTTGCTCGTCCTCATTCATGAGTTTCCTCTCCATTTTTGGATTTGCTCGTCCTCATTCCCGAGTTTCCTCTCCATTCTTGGAGTTATTCTCCTCGCCGCTTCTTCTCTTTCTTCTTCCTTTTTTGTTTTTACAAAGCCTGCGAACAAAAACAAAAATTGTATGTATGCAACATGTGTGCATGGATGTATTCCCTACTCTGATGGGGTTTCTTTTGTCCTATTGGCTTTATGTCATCCTTAATTAGGCAATCCTTACGCTAGAGGGTTTTCTTCACCCCTTTAGGAATCCTTTTGGCCTTTGGTGCCCCTTTGCCTATAAGAAGCTTTGGGTGCCCCATTGGCCTGCTTACAGTTTCCTTCTGCCAATTCTCCTCCAGTGATTGCTCAGTTCTCTTTGGTCCCATGGCTCAAGATCCTGTTGTGTCCCTTATTCACGGGGTGGTAGACTGGTCATCCCCAGACCTGGCTCAGCTTTCTACTCTCCGCTACCTGCACCGGGTCAATGTGGATTACGCCTTTTTGAAAGCGGCCTCATCTTTTTGGAATACTGAAAACCATGTCTTCCGATTCCCAGATTTCGAATATGCCTTCTCCCTAAGGAGTTTGCTGCCATTCTTGGCTTGCATTTTTCTCCTACTACCCTTCCAGTGATGTCGCGTTTCCAATGTCAATACCCTCGGGAAGCATCCTAAGCTTTCCTTTGATGTCCTGAAGATGCGGAAAAGATATTGCCTTGTGCTTCGTCCATTGAGTTAACGGTCCTTTTACGTGTATCCTCCAGGATGGAGGCATGGTCCCGTCCCTTGAGGAGTGTAGTATTATTCTGTATCTTGGCCCAATACCTCTTAGTGGGTTGTGATAGTATGAGAGGCGACTATCGTTTATTGCACATCATTGAGGGAATCCGATGTGGTCATGATCTCTCCCCCGTTATCTTGGCCGAGACGCTTCATGGTTTAGACATGATAAAGCATCATCTTGTAAGCCGGTTTCTTGGGAGTCCTCTTGTTTTGCAGGTTCATTCTATCTTTTTCCCAAGCTGTCATTTCGGATTTTCAACTTAGCGGATTGCTCTATCTTGCCTGGATCGCCTTTTCAGGTTTTCATTTCAGCGAGCTAAAATAATTTTTTTTTCACATCTGGTTGCAAAAGAAGTTAAGACTTATTGTTCCTCATCCGGCTCCTGTCTTTATTTCTTATGGCCCTCGTCACCACCTTGATCGGGCCTTAATAAAGAAAAACCTTCCTTATGCGGAATGTCATGAGTGGCTGCTGCGCCTTACTACTGCAAACATCACGTGGAAGTGTCCTTGGTGGTGTCTTAGTCATGTCACCGTGGATTTCCTCGGGCACTGCGTACCCCTTCCCGGCCTGCACTCCAGCTCGTTCTATCTTCCTGCCAGGGTTCCTCAACAATATGGGTCTCCATCACCCTATCCTTGGACAGTGCACTTTCCAAAGTGGGCCACTGTCTCGCCGCCTCTTGGACCATTTCCAGACCAAATGGTCTCATTGCCGAACGTGGCCCGTTGCTTCCATGGGGCCTCCCAACGCTCCTTCTCCTAGATCTCTTGACATTGGCCCAACATCTAAGAAACAAAAGACGTGATTTGTAATTACTTGACTCTAATCTTTCCCGGTTAGTTGAGATTTATGCAATCTATAAACATCTTGAACATTTGTTTCAATAAAGGCGTTTGCATTACTTCTTAGTACATATGTAGGAAATAATGAACTACGTTGCAAGGATACCTCTGTCGCTAATTGTTCCTCACAGATTTTACAATTAACCATTTTTCTTGCTCACTCATGCTCTATATTTTGCTTGGGCTGTCCTTTGAGGATTTTTAACCCCACGAGCCTTTTTTTTTATACAAGTATTGTTTCAGTCTGTCCACGTTGATGGGCTTAGTGAACTCATTCCCTTCCAAATCTGACAGTCTCACTGCCCCATTCCCCATCACCTTTTTGACTAGGTATGACCCTTCCCAATTGGGCCTGAACTTTCCCCTTGGGTCCATTATCAGTGGCTTCGACTGCTTGAGCACTAGATCACCTTCCCTGATCTTGGTGGGACGCACCTTCTTGTTGAACGCCCGGGCCAACCTTTTCTGGTATAGCTGCATGTGGTACAAGGCCTTTATCATTTTCTCATCCAGTAATGCTAGCTGTTTGAACCTCTGCGAGGCCCATTCCTGCTCAGGAAATCCTGCATCTGCTAGTACCCGTATTGACTGTATCTCTATTTCCACTGGTAACACTGCCTCCATCCCGTAAACCAAAGCATAGGGTGTGGCTCCCGTTGCCATTCTCACCGAAGTTCTATACCCCCACAGAGCATATGGCAGTTTGTCAGCCCAATCTTTATAACTTTCCGTCATCTTAGCTAGTATTTTCTTTATGATTTTGTTGGGCGCCTCCATCGCCCCATTAGTCTGTGGCCTGTAAGGTGATGATTTGTGATGCCATATCCCGTACTTCTACAACATCGCCTTTGTTTCTCCCTGAAATTGGACTCCATTGTCCGTCACTATGTGATGTGGCATTCCATATCGATATACTATATTACGGGCTATGAACTTGGCCATCTGCTTTGCCGTAACATTACAGAATGACTCGGCTTCAACCCATTTCGAAAAATAGTCTACCGCCACTACTATGAAGCAGTGTCCATTTGATGCATGTCGTCTGATTTCTCCAATCATGTCAATACCCCACGACGCTGAAAAGGCCATGGTTCTGACAGTCCATGTAATTCCGTAGGCGGTAGTTGGTTCAAGTTGTCATGTGCCTGGCAATCGTGATAGTGCTTCACCAGCTTTGCTCAGTCAGCTTCCATGGTTGACCAGTAAAATCCATGTCTCACTATCTTGCGAGACAAATTCAATCTATTCATGTGCGGTCCACATACTCCAGCGTGCATCTCTTCCATCACCTTCTGAGCCTCTTATTTTTCTTAAACATTTCAGTTGGATGCCGTTGGCTTGTCTCTTGTATAGCTATCCCCTCAAACTCGTGAATGATTTCCTACCAGTTGTGGTTTCAGACTGTGTTATTGCAGGGGGGTCTGTGGGATGTTTGGAGAATGGTGTATCTGGTCCTGGTACTGACCGTAAGAAGGCTGGCTGTGCTTCTGGAGCTAAGGCAGATGTGGGTGTAGTTGGTGTTGGTTCTGATAGGGGTTCTGGTGTTGTAGTTAGCACTGTAGGCAGGTTGGATGCAGTGAGTTTGCTTGGTTCTGATAGTAGTGTCTTGTTGGATTCTGTTAATGTAATTGGTGGTGCTGTGAGGCAGATTGATACCCAATTGACCGGTAGAAGAGTGTCCGGTGATGCCTTGGGTGTGCATAAGGAGGTGGTGCCGGCGAATCTTGTAGTAAAAGATGGGGGTTTTTCTGGTAGTACTAAGAGTTATGCCACTGCCTTGAATGGTTCTGTGGGAGTTGGGACAGTCTTGATTCGACTTTTCTTCCACTGCTCTACATTATGTTAACCTAATATTATTGATGGTAAGGTTGTTGTATGCCCACCTGCAGAAGTCTTTGAAGAAGGGAGTGTGTACTGGCAGAATACTTTAGTTGGTTATTTTGTGGGAAAATCTACCCTTCCAAACTGTCAATTCTATTGCACACAAGTTATGGGGAAGGATGGTTTGTTAGAAGTCCTTACGTCCGAGAATGGTTTCTTTTTGTTTAGATTCAATAGCCTTCAAGAGGCTGGTGTGGTGTTGGATGGAGCCCCTTGGCATATGGCTAATAGGCCGTTGGTTTTAAAACTTTGGCATTCTAATTTATCTTTGACTAAGGAGGATTTGTTCAAGGTCCCGGTCTGGCTCAAACTTTTTGACCTTCCTTTTTCTTTATGGACGGCGAAAGGGATTAGCTGTGTGGCAAGTGCAGTTGGGAAACCTCTCAATGTTGACCATATTACCCAGTCCAGGAAACGTCTCAGCTTTGCTCGTGTTTGTGTTGAGATTGATGCTCGGAGTCCCCTTATCGAGGAGATTGTGTTCCAATACCCTAATGGCACTAGGGTTCCTATTAGGGTTGAGTTTGAATGGGTTCCTGTGAAATGTTCTACTTGTGAAGTTTTTGGGCACTCGGTGAATTCGTGCCCCAAAAAGGCACCTAGTAAGGAGATTAAAAGTCTTCCTCAGCCTGCTATTCCTAGCCACATCCTCCGTCTACGAATAAGGATGCTCCTTTTGATTCTGCTAAGGCTCAGGAGGGGGCTTGGATCCCGGTCACTAAAAATAAGAAAGGTAAGGGTACTTCTTTGAACCATCATGTTAGTTCGAGTGATGTGGTGCCTCTGATTGCTGAGAGAACTCTTGTTTTGGTAGAGGGTTCTTCTAATGGGTTGAATCCGACTTTGGTTACTCATTCTCTGCCTGTGATTTCTT
This sequence comes from Zanthoxylum bungeanum, assembly GCA_019454045.1. Classification (NCBI taxonomy): domain Eukaryota; kingdom Viridiplantae; phylum Streptophyta; class Magnoliopsida; order Sapindales; family Rutaceae; genus Zanthoxylum; species Zanthoxylum bungeanum. The sequence continues at coordinate 6,350 of SKCR01051855.1, read as the reverse complement.
CTGAGACTGCTTCTATGGTGATAGATGGTAATTTGAAAGGGGAAAACTCCATTGACTCTTCACAACTTGGTGAGGATCTTCCTTATACTGAGGTAAATGAATGCTCGCCGTCTGCAGTTTATGATTCGCCTACTCCGTTGGTTAACAGTTTGGCTATAAAGGCTGTTGACTCCCTGGAATCTAAGAAATTGACTTATGGTAACAAATCCAAAAAGGGTTCAGGTGGGAAAAGGAGTCAGAAGTGGAAGTCTTCTGGGGGGGGTCGTCGACGTTGATTTGTGGGTTTGGCCTTTTTTCATCTGTTTTAATGATTTTTGGTTGTTGGAATATTAGAGGTCTCAATGACCCATTAAAACATGCTGAAGTCAGGAGGTTTTTTAGTGAGGAGAAGCTCTCGTTGTGTGGTTTAGTTGAAACCAAGGTTAAGGAGGTTAATCTTATGAATGTCTCTCTTGCGATTAATCCTTCTTGGAAGTTTTTTTGCCATTCTGATATTAGTCCGTTTGGTCGTATCTGGGTTTGTTGGAATCCTAGTGATGTTGTTGTTAGCATTATTCAGTCTTCAGCTCAAGCTATTCACTGCCGTGTGACTCCTATTTCTGGGGTTTGGAATTGTGTAGTTTCAGTGGTTTATGGTGAGTGTGTTTACGAGAAGCGGCGAGAACTTTGGGCTGACCTGCTTAATTGTGGTAGTATAGTTGATGATTCCCCATGGCTTGTTTTAGGTGATTTCAATGCTATCCGTTCTCCGTTTGAGCATAGTGGTGGATCTGAGGCTTGGCCAGCTTGGAAAGATGACTTGGGTTGCTGTTTGGGTCAAGCTGGCTTGGATGATCTGCAGTATTCTGGGTGTAAGTTTACTTGGTTTAATAAGCAGATTCAGTCTCCTATTTGGCGCAAGTTGGACCGTGTTCTGGTAAATCCTTCTTGGGAGTGTATTTTCCCGGGTTCTTCTGCCCGTTTTCTTCCTTCCCAGATTTCTGATCACTCTCCTATGGTTGTTAAGCTTGCAGAGCTCCCTAAAAGGAAAATTCCCTTTAAATTCTTTCAGTTTTGGGTGGATCATCCTGATTTTCTTTCTGTTGTGGCTAGGGCTTGGGATATTGATGTTCATGGTACTCCAATGTTCCGGTTATGTTGTAAGCTAAAGAATGTTAAGGCGGCTTTGAAGAAATTTAATGTTGAGCATTTCTCTAAAATTTCTTGTCGTGTTTTGGAGATCAGGAAGGAGTTGGATAGAGTACAATGTGCTTTACAGGACTTCCTCAGTGACCCTGCTCTGTTAGCTGAGGAAGCTCGTCTTTCAGTGAGTTATGGTGATTTGAGTCGGGCTGAAGAAGGCTTTAATAGACAGAAATCTCGTGTTCAGTGGCTTAACCTTGGGGATCAGAATTCTAAGTTCTTCTTTACCGCTATGAAGAGTTTTCATGGCCGTAGTAAGGTTACTTCTATTACTAAAGAGGATGGTACCCGTGTGGAGGAAGATGCTTTGGTTAGAGATGAGATTGTTTCTTTTTTTGAGTCCCTTTTAGGTCCTCAGCATCGTCAGCAGGATTTTGATAGGGTGACCCTCCATTCTGCTATTACTAGACATGTGACTGAGGAGCAGAGTATGGCTCTTTCTCGTGAGGTTGAGGATGAGGAGATTAAAGCTGTTTTGTTCGGGCTGAAAGACAATAAAGCTTCGGGTTTTTTAAGAAGTGTTGGAATATTGTGGGGGATGATGTCTTATGTGCTATTCATTCATTCTTTTCTTCTGGACATCTTTTGAGGCAGGTAAATACTACATCCATTGCTCTGATTCCTAAGATTCCTAATCCTTCCCAGGTTAAGGATTATAGGCCCATTTCTTGCTGTAACACCATTTACAAGTGCATTGCTAAGCTGATTGCGAACAGAATTAAGGTCATTCTCCCTTCAGTGATCAGTCAGAATCAATCTGCTTTTGTCGAGGGAAGGCGTATTAGCGACAATATTCTCTTATGTCAGGAATTGGTTCGGAATTATCACCGGAATGGCGGTTCCCCGAGGTGTGCTCTTAAGATTGACTTGATGAAAGCTTATGACACTGTTCGTTGGGATTTTTTGGTTGAGGTTCTGAGGACTGTTGGTATTCCTGAGAGGATGGTGGGTTGGATTCAGGAGTGTATGACTACTACGAGATTCTCTGTTTCTATTAATGGTGAGCTGCATGGATTTTTTCTGGGGGTCGTGGGTTGCGACAAGGTGATCCTATGTCTCCTTATCTTTTTGTTTTGGCTATGGAAGTTTTATCAGGCCTTCTTCGTAATATGGCTACTGATCCGGGTTTCCAGTTCCACTGGCGGTGTTCAAAGGACCGTCTTACTCATCTCTGTTTTGCAGATGACCTTATGATTTTTTGTAAAGCAGATGCATCCTCTATTTCTTTGATCAAGGATTGTATTGGGCAGTTCAGTGGTTTATCAGGTTTAATTCCGAATCCAGCTAAGAGTCATCTCTTCTCATCTGGCATCTCTCTTTCTATGCAAGACCAACTGCGTGATGTGTTAAGATTCCAGGTGGGGACTCTTCCTGTGAGGTATTTGGGGGTTCCTTTGATCTCTACTAAACTTAGGGCCTCTGACTGTGCTTCTCTTGTGGATCGTATTGTTATGCGTGCTAAAAGCTGGAGTTGTAAGTTTCTCTCTTATGCAGGTCGGCTCCAGCTTATAAAGTCTGTTTTGTTCTCCATTCAAGTTTATTGGTCTTCTTTATTTTTCTTCCTAAGTCAGTGATTAGGAAGGTGGAGACCATCCTACGTTCTTTCCTTTGGAAGGGTAGTGCGCTTATCCCTACTGGGGCTAGAGTAGCTTGGAGCAAAATTTGTTTACCTCTTAAGGAGGGGGGACTGGGTATAAAGAGTCTGGAAGCTTGGAATAGAGCGGCTATTGTCAAGCATATTTGGTTTCTCTGTTCTGGTCAGGTTTCTTCTTGGTCTACTTGGGTTTACTCTTATTTACAGAGGGGGAGAAGTTTTTGGGAGATCCCACGTCCTTCTGATTGCTCTTGGAGTTGGCGTAAGATTTTGGAGCTTCGTTCTTGGTCCCGTCGGCGGATGAGAGTGAGTATTGGGAATGGTGAGTCGACATTATTGTGGTTTGATAATTGGCATCCTGTAGGCCCGATTGAGGACTCATTGGGCGAGAGAGTGATTTATGATTCTGGCTTGGATAGGATGGCGACAATTGCTTCCATTATCTCTGATTCTGCTTGGCATTGGCCCCCTTCTAGATCTGCTGCTCTTGTTGATTTGGCTCAGACTCACCTTCCGTCTCCTTCTAGTTTGAGGGAGGATGTGCTGGTTTGGGAGATGATAGACATGTGAGATTTTCTGTGGATAGTGCCTGGAATGCTTTGAGGTCAAGGAGACCCGAGATGCCTTGGTCCCGAGTTGTCTGGTTCCGGAAATCTATTCCCCGCCATTCTTTTCTCTTCTTTGGATGTCTATTCAGGGAGGCCTTTGTACTCAGGACAGTCTAATGAAATTTGGTATATCCTCATGCTCGCGGTGTATCCTTTGTGGTTGTTCGAGTGAGGACATCGATCATCTTTTATTTCAGTGCCTCTTTTCATCGAGGGTTTGGTCGTCTGTGCTAGCCATGTGTGGTTTAGATTGGAGCTGTCGAGATTGGCGCCAAACTGTTGAGTGGCTTTGTCAGTTCTCTGGTGCCTCTTTATATCATCTTCTGGTTCGTCTGTCCTTTGCAGCGTCAGTTTACCATATATGGAGGGAGAGGAATGCTCGCACTCATGATATGCCTCTTAGGCCAGTTTCTGTTCTTCTATATGATATTGTTTTTGATGTTCGGAATCGTGTTAGTTCTTTACGTAAGGTGACTCCATCTTATGACAATAAATGGCTTCACCTTTCGTGGCACTTGCCCGATGACATCTTTAGTTGATCTCTTGTAGCCGTTTGGCTTTCTTCTAGGAGGGCATGTCCTCTCTAGATCCGGGGGGATGCCCCTTTGCTCTTGTATAGTTTTCTTTTGGTTATAATACTTACCTTATCCAAAAAAAAAATTTCTGAATGGATATTCTGTCTTTCTTGCCGGCTCCTTTTGGGAATTCCCCACGTTCTAGATACTGCAGAATGTCGTAGTACCACGGCTTCTCGTCGTCGACTTCTACTTCGAAGATTCTCCATATCTCATAACTGGGTCTTCTAGCTGTTGTCAGCATAAGGGGTCTCATTACCAATTTTTCTGGGTTTTCCCAAGTGCAGCTAGGCTGGCTAATGCGTCTTCCATTTGGTTCTCTTCTCGTGGCAAGTGCTGGAATTTACAGTCGGGGATAGTCTGTGCCAACTTCCTGAGATAGAGTAGGTAGGGTCTCAATCGGTCTTCCTTCAATTCCCATTCCCCTCGCATCTGTCGAACTACCAACATCAAGTCTCCATAAACTTCTACGTCCCTAGCTCCTAGGGCTATTAGTGCTTTCAGTCCAAAGACATGTGCTTCATATTCGGCCATGTTGTTGGTTACTCCGAACGTCAACCCTTTGGCCATAGGTAGGGTTTCTCCTTCGGGGGTTACTATCACAATTCCTATTCCAGCTCCTTTGTAATTTGTCGCCCCGTCGAAATACATTTTCCACCCTTGAACCGTTATGGCTTGAACCTCCTCGTCCGAAAATTTGAACTTATACTGATCTCCTTCTAGGGGTTGTAATGCCAAGAATTTCGTTACGGCTCACCATTTGATTACCTTAGAGGTGAGGTATTCTATATCAAACTCCGTCAGCAACACCAACCATCTGCCCAACTTCCCTACCAGTGAGGGTACTGACTGCAAATACTTTAGGGGATTCTCATTTGCTACCACTTGTATCTTATAGGATTGGAAGTAATGACACAACTTTCGAGAAGCCCATATCACCGCCAAACAGATCTTTTCCACCTCTTGATAGCGGGCTTCATACGGAAGCATCTTCTTACTGAGGTAGTAGACTGCATGTTCCACCCCTGTCTCATCTGCCTGTACCATCATCGCCCCCAGCGCTTCGGGTTCTATGGCCAAATACAACACCAAGGGTTTGCTCGGCCTTGGAGGTTTCTGGACGGGCGGTTTAACCAAGTATTCTTTGATTTTGTCAAAAGCTTCTTGACATTGCCTATTCCACTCTACAGGCTGGTCCTTCCTTAATAGCTTGAAGATGGGCTCACATACTAATGTTAGATTGCCAATGAATCGACTGATATACTGGATTTTCTTGAGAAAAGCTCTAACTTCCTTTTCTGTCTTCGGTGCGGGCATATCGGTAATTGCCTTGATCTTTTCAGGGTCCACTTCTATCCCTCCCATTCCTACCGTATGCCTCAATAACTTCCCGGATGTTACCCCAAACACACACTTTTTGGGGTTGAGTCGGAGGTTGTACTTGTCGACCCTTTGGAAGAATTTCTCCAGCGCTTCTATAATCCACACACATTCTAACCTTTCCATCCTTCTTCGGTACCGGCACAATGCTGGCTAACCACTCGGGGTACTTCACCACCTCTAAGAACCCCATATCTATATGCTTCTTGACTTCTTCCCTAACCTTTTCGGCCCATTCTTCCCTTATTCTTCGGAGCTTCTGTTTTACTGGTCTCATGTTCGGATAAGTTGGTATCATGTGTTGGGCAATACCCTTGTCCACTCCTGGCATATCTTCATAGGACCAGGTGAATACTTTTACATATTTTATTAATATTCTCTCTAATTTTTTCCGCTCATCAGAGGTAACCTCACTTGCAATTGAAATTTCCTTGGGGTTTTCCCATGTACCAAGATTAAATACATTTGTCTTTGTTGAGTTAATGTCAAATATGCTCATGTCATGCATGTTATGATGCAGACTAACAGGAAAAGACTCTAACAAGTAAGCAAAATCAATGTCTTTATTATTAATAAATGCATGATTACAATCAAATAAGTCAGGAAAATAAACATCTTCGTAATTTGCAGTCTTGTCTTCTTCCGTCTTATTGCTTTCTTCGAGCGTCAGATTCTCCAACTGCAGTAGTTCTTCTTCCCATTTATCTTCATCTTTTACAACTTCCTCTGCCCGTGGTTAATTACCCATCACATCCTTGAAGATTTCGAATCCCGATACTATGATCTCATTGAATTCTACGGGTTCAGGCTCTCATTGATATCATGTGGCTTTCACAAAGTATTCCATCAGCTTCATCTCTTATTTCTTGGCCTTCGGCTAATTCCCATCGGATTCATACCCCAATCCTCTCTTCGTGGTCTGTCCCTTGAAATCTGGCAGTGCTCTTATTCCATGGCCTCTAGCACTCAAACATGTGCCAGGCTCATATTTCATTCTTTCCATGATTCTAG
>SKCR01051854.1:0-37788 GCA_019454045.1 Zanthoxylum bungeanum | reverse complement strand
TGTCATTGTTGTTAGATGAATGATTGAGTGTTGCCTCTCGTGGTATATCAGATGGAAACCCAGACGTAAATTCCATAGCCGAATCCAAATGGATGGTAGTGCGGTCTGTACTTGGGATACAACTCCACATACCACTTGGGGAAACACTCGTACATGTGTTTATGTGCTTATAGATGTCATGTTTGCGACTCTGTTCGAACGCGTTATCAAACGCTACACGAACGTATGCATTCTGCCTCGGCCCGTTCGAACGCGTTATCAAACGCTACTCGAATGCGTGCATTCTATTTACCGTTCGAACACGTTATCAAATGCTACTCGAACGCGTGCATTATGTTTACTATTTGAATACGTTTACGAACGCTACACGAACGCGCACGCACTGGACATATTCTTTCATCATGTTTTTTGCATGTTTGCCTTCTGTAGACAACAGAACTTGACGACGCTGTTCTAGACTCGCGGCCTAGTTGGGAGTACGAAATAACATGGAGTCGCCACCCGGTGTGAACCGGGACAAAGATTTAAGGCCGCACTCACCCCTCGCAAGGGAAGACCTCAAACCGTTGGGTTCGGAATGGTCCCTTACTTATGTCACTTGTGATGATATGATTTGTGTAATTAATCAACCGAGTCTACTCAATAATCATGCTCGAGGGTACTTAGATCTAACATGCTTTCATCCAAATAAATCCACGCAATATAACACAACAAGCATATTGAACCGTTAAACCAAAGTAAACAAATAACTAATTAAACATAAACATAAACTAAACGAAACATCATGCATAAAGAATGAAGAAACAACATGCCTAAATAACACAATCATGCTTTGAAAATTAAATAACAAGACTAAATTAAATCATGCTTAAAATAATAAATAAACGGCCTAGAAACTATAACATGCTCAAATACAAATTTTGGATGAGACGAGATATATGTATCTTAAGTGGTACGTGGCGTTGTATCCCGAGTGCAGACCACAATACCGTCCATTCGGAATCGGCTAAGGAATTTACGTCCGGGTTTCCATCCGATATACCACAAAAGGGAACACATATCCCGCTCATCCAACAATCACATCATGCTCCAAACGACTCTCATGCAATAATATTCTTAAAATAAATAAATTAAAACGAAAGATATGAGTGAAAATGTGCCATCAGGTCTAACCTTTTTTGTCGTCTCAAGAAAGGGCGTTACACGGCCGTCGGAAGGGTTGATCTTCCGCAACTTTTCTGGTTCACTAATCCAATGTTTTTCCTCGCTGTTTCGCTGTTTTAGACTGCTGTTTTCACTTTGTTTCGTTGCTGTTTTTGTTGTATTTTCGGGTCACTGTTTTTGGTAATTAGGGGACTATTTTTGACGGTTCTTTAAGGGTATTGGGGCTGTGTTTTGTCACTGCTTTGGGGGCAGTTTTTGGACTGTTTTTTTAGTGAAGTTTTAGGGCTGTTTGGGGGGGGGAATTTGTGGTAGTAAAGTGAGCAATTTATTTAGGAGGCAGTGGGCATGTGGCGGCTTTAGCGTGAGGTCATGAGGCGTGATTGACTGGAGGCGAGAGAGTGTGTGAGGGACGTGGCTTGCGTGAGTTGAGGGCAAGGTGTGAGGACGTGAGTGGGCTTTGTGGCGTTAGTTGTGAATGGGTGAAGGGGCTGGCGTTGAAGGGCTTCTTGCGTGTGTGAGCTAGGTGAGTAAAGGCAAGGGGCGTTTGTTGGCAGGCTAATGGGTAGTTTACATGAAGCTTGGTTTGTTTGATATGGTGAGTGCGCAGGTCCAAGGAACGGTTCGGTGGGCTTCACGTGAGAGTGCAAGGTGGCTTTATGTGAGGTAGGTTAGTGGTGCGATAATGGCAGGTCAAAGGCGAGGTGTGAAGGCTTCAGGTGAGAGTGCAAGATGGCTTTATGTGAGGCAGGTTAGTGGTGCGATAATGGCAGGTCAAAGGCGAGGTGTGAAGGCAAGTGTGGTGTGCTTGTGAGGCAGCGTGAAGGGCAAGGGGGCTGAAGCGGGTTGAGTGAGGTCTAGGGTTCTTATTATTTGTATTATTTTGTTGAAGGGCCGTGAGTAGTGAATGAGTGTAGGGGATTTTTTTTTTGTATTTTTTGTGTGAATATGCCCGGGTTTGAATTGTGTGGAGAATGGTTCTTTTTATAGGCCAAGGGAGGGGGTTTTACCTTGTTGGAGAAGGAATAGGATTTGTGTGTTTAAAGGGGAATATCTTTTAATTTTAGTATGTGATAAGGAAATCTTTTAATTTGGGGAAGTGATTTATGTATTTTAGGAAAGAGATTTAATTTAATTTAGGAATGTGATTTAATTTGTGACATGTGTTTTAATTTAATTTAATTTATTTTAATTTAGGAATGTGATTTAATTTAATTTAATTTAATTTAAGTTTAATTTAATTGGTTTTAATTTAATTTGTGACATGCATTTTAAATGTTTTAATTATTTTTGGATGTGATTTAATGGGTTTGGTGTGTTTTAAAACATAGGTCCAACAAGCGAACCCGAAGCGAAACAAGCGATTTAAATCTGACAAAATTCTAATTTCCAACTTTACCCTTCCAACGTCCGTTTCCCGCGGCTTTCACAACTAAAGAGGTAGTGTCTCCATACGAGACTCATCATTGGGCTGATATGCAAAAATGCAATGCTTACACCTTCTTAGTTATTCATTTCCCCATCATATGCTTAGTTAGATCTTTTTAATATTTATGCTTTTACCGTTATTGTTTATTTATCTTTCCGTATTTATTTATTTAATATGTTCATGAAATTATGTGCTTGCCGTTATGTCTACTTACTTTTATGCATGCAAACTTAGATATAGGTAGTATGCAAACTTAGATATAGGTGGTATGCCAATTTAGATATAGGTTATTCTTGCGTATGTATGTTACGTAGACTTGGTTATATTATTGCACAAATCCGTTCATTACAAGTGGCATAAGTAATGGACCATTCCGAACCCAACGGTTTGAGGTCTTCCCTTGTGAGGGGTGAGTGTGGCCTTAAATCATTTCCCAGTTCACACTGGGTGGCGATTCCATTTTATTTCTCCGGTTTAGTCCCCCGTGGGCTACTCCGTACTCCTGACCGGGCCGCGAGCCTGGAACAACATCGCTGATTTCTGTGTCCTACAGTCTGGCGACTCCACTGGGGATAGAGAATCGGCCCCGAAATAATGTCTTGTAATGTTTGTGATTTATGCTTTAGTTAACTGTGTCTACCGTGGGTTGAAAGGGGTTTAATCAAAGGCACTATTAGAGCTAAGTAATGGTTTGGTGTCTTCCTTCATTCACTACCTTTCTATAAGGAAAAGATGTGAAGGCACCTGGATAATCATTTACTCGAAGCTTACCGTGATGGACTAATTTGGAGGACTTATTGTTTATTCATGTCACCACGGCGATAAAAGCCTAAGAGGCTTGGGTATTTAAGAGAGTCCGCTCCACCCTCTCGCTAGGGAATCTTCAATAAGAAATCCATTTGACAGTCAGTCATGCATCATCACTCGTTGGCACGTACCTTAGCGTATAAAAACGGTGCGCTCACTTGGTCGCTCGAACCCTTGAGTGAGGAGTCCTAGTTGTGTGCAATCCTTTGCCAGTGGAACCCTTTGTCTATACCCCTATAAACCCGCATGTGAACCGTAGTTGTAGGACCGATAGAAAACACCCCTTTATATTTACATTTGGGACCATCATCATTTGGGTTCAGTTGGACCTTTTGTCATGAGGTATGGGCTTGTTGGGCCATTTAAACTGGGACGGGTTCGTGCCTTATGAAAATTGGGCCAAAAGCTTCTAAAATGCCAATGGGCCATTTTGTGTTTAGGCCCCTCATCATTTGAAGTTGTTTAGCCATGTTATCGCAAAAGTGTAAACCTGTTGGGCCTTTTCAACTGGGACAAGTTTGCACCACGCAATAGTATGGTTGAATGCTTTGGAATGATAATGGGCCGACTTATATATTCCATGCATCGCACACATACATGCTAACATTAAGTTTTAAAAGATACCATAGATACCCATTGGGTTAGGGATGAGGGAAGACACGTCAAAAGGCCATCAGCAAACATGAGCGAATCAGAGAATGAGGTATCTCGTATAGATCAGCTGGAAACAAGTCTCACTAAAGTTACCGAGCAACTGTAAAATTTGACCGCCGCTATGGCTAATATGGCTGTGCCCCGTGCTGGGGGAGGCTCTGAGAATGTGAGGCGTGAAGAGCCTCCAAACAGGTTGAGTGATGATATCCATGTCTTTGATGATGACATGGCTGAGTATGCCACAGGAAGGGTAACCGGGTCTCAGGCTGAATTGCATAAACTCCGAGATCAGGTAGAGTCAGTTACCCGCAAGATGGGGGTAAGCATGAAGATTTGTTGGACTATAAGGCAATGACTTTTGAGGAGCAGCTGCCGGCTCAGTTTAAGATGCCTGACATAGCCAAGTTCAATGGGAACGGGGATCCGAGGGTCCATCTCTGACAGTATGTTTCTGTGATGAGTTCACTGGTTCTGTCGAAGCGTCAGGTCCAGAAGATGTTTGGGATGTCGCTTGAAGGGGCACCCGTGGTATGGTACCATGGCCTGGAGAGGAAGGTCAAGGATGATTGGAGGGCATTGGCAGAGGCCTTTCTGAATCAGTACGTCTTAGATTTGGAGATCGACTTGTCACTTCGCGACTTGGAGAATACCAAACAAAATTCGGAGGAAAGCTTCAAGGACTATGTTGACCGCTGGAGAAGCCAGCTTTTGAAGATGCAGACTCGGCCCTCGGAGAAGGACCAGATCAAGATGATTATCAAGGGTAATAAGCCCTCGATTTATGGCAAGTTGAGGAGGATGACCTCTATGATCACTGATTTCCGACAGTTGAGGGAGACTGTCATGGACATTGAGGAAGAAGAAACGGAGAATAGGAAGTTTTATGGCCTGAACAGAAGGACTGTTGAAGGACCATCAGATAACAAGCCCGTTTCTGTTGAGGTTGCTGCCATCAGAAACCAGCGTTTCTCTAACCTGGGTAGGCCTTTGTCTAAGGTGCTTGAGAAGTTAGCAAGGCAAGGACTCCTAAAACCCCTAGAAACTAGACCACTCCCCAATCCTCCACCACCACACTTCAACCTGAACCTTTACTGTCACTACCATCAGCAGAAAGGCCATGACACCGACAGCTGTGTCCGCCTCCGACATGAAATCCAAGACCTCATAGACTCCCACAAAATACCTGACCCGGAAAAAGAGCAACCCAACACACACCGAAACCCCTACCTAACTATCACTCCGTCCCACCACATACCTACATGATTAGCTCTGGCCTAACTGAAAGCCTTGTCCTCCAAACCTTTGACCACCAAGCCTTTTGCCTGGGGATTTGGGATAGCAATAATGAGGATGAAGCGGAGCAAGGGAAGAACTTCTGGCTGGACTTCTACAGCAGTGATGAAGAAGAGGTGAAAGGGATGACACGCAGTGGGCGTTTTTACAGTGATATGGCGGAGAAAGGCAATGAGGTGTTGGTCGAAGGTAGAGAAGTGGCAGAGAACAGGGATAATGCTGAAGGAGATGCAGTGCTACGTCAGCTGAAGAATACACGAGCACAACTAAGCATTTGAGAGTTATTGTGTGCATCGCAGGAGCACAGACGTGCCATGGTTGATGTCTTGAGCAAGATAATAGTACCGGAGGATGCCAATCCCGTAATGTTTGTAGAGTCGGTGCAAAAGGAAGCTTTTCAAGTGATAACCTTTTCTGAGGAGGAACTCCCAGCGGAGGGAAGGAATCATAATAGGCCATTATTCATAAGAGCGGAAGTAAGAGGTAAGAAGACATCCTGTGTAATGGTGGATGATGGCTCATCTATCAATGTGTGCCCTTTGAAGATCTTGTCAAGGTTGGGTATGAAGACGACAGATTTAAGTCCCTCCAATATGACCATCAAGGCATATGATGATAGTAAGCGAGAAGTTGAGGGTACTTTTGCCGCAGTGGTCAAAGTGGGCCCGATAGAGGATGAGGTCGAGTTCACGGTGCTTGATATCCCGGCCACTTTTGCTTTGCTATTGAGGAGGCCGTGGTTTCAAAAGCTTAGGGGCGTGCCCTCCACTCTGCATCAGGTCATCAAGTTTCCGTATGGGGGAGAGATTATCACCATCAGAGCTGAAGGAGACAATGATGTGGCCGCTTTGGAGATACAACCTTTCACGAGGTTCCAAGTGTCGGCAACCTTTGAGGAGTGGGTAGATCCTAAGGTGGCTAGGATCATGGAGAAGATGAATTTCGAGCCAGACACAGGCTCGGGTGTCAGAGGAACATTGCCCGACTTCAAGGGGCATACCACCAGGAGAGGTTTGGGATACAAGTCTGACGAGGATAAGTCGAAGGCTAAGAAGAAAGGATTGAAGCTGACGAAGTATTTTGTGAAAGACACAGGGTATCAAGGAAAGCCTGAACCAGTGGAAGTCAACGGGGTCATGGTACCAGGATTTGAGATTTTCCAGGATGTGATGGGTGAGAAACCGCTGGCAGAAGAAGTTGCAAATGAAGAATACAAATGGGAAGAAGAGCTGATGAAGCTGGAGAGTCTGACCCTTGAGGAGAATAAGGAGACCAAGAAAAACCCGGCTGCGGAGGATGAAGCGTCTGTGGATGACGAAGACATTTATCTTCCTGATTTATTTGAGTGTACTCTCACATTCGCTAATAATAAAGACATTCATTTTGCTTACTTGCATGAGTCTCTTCTCTTCAACTTACATGACTTGAGTATATTTGACATCAACTCAACTAAAACGAACGTATTTAACCTTGGCACGCCTGAAAGCCCCAAGGAGATTCTAATTGCAAGTGAGGTTACAGCTAAGGAACAAAAGAAATTATAGGAAATATTGGTCAAATATGCTAAAGTATTCGCTTGATCCTACGAGGACATGCCTGGAGTAGACAGAAGCATCGCCCAGCACGCGATACTGACCTACCGGAACATGAGGCCAGTAAAGCAGAAGCTCCGAATGATGAGACCTGAGTGGGCTGGGAAGGTTAGAGAAGAAGTCAAAAGGCAGATATATGTGGGATTTCTGGAAGTAGTGAAGTACCCCGAGTGGTTGGCAAACATTGTGCCAGTGCCGATGAAAGATGGGAAGGTCAGAATATGTGTGGATTACCGAGACGTTAACAAAGCTTGCCCGAATGATGACTTTCCTTTACCCCATATAGATGTGCTAGTTGATAGTGCGGCTTTATCTGCCATATACTCGTTCACGGATGGGCTCTCCGGATATAATCAGGTTCTTATGGCTGAAGAAGATAAGCATAAGACTGCCTTTGTCATAGAGTGGGGTACGTATTGCTACAAGGTGATGCCGTTTGGACTTAAGAATGCAGAAGATATTTATCAGCAGATGGCCACTACGTTATTCCATGACTTGATGCATATGGAGATTGAGGTATATATGGAGGACATGATGGTGAAATCGGAAACAAGAAACGGACACATAGAAGCACTGGAGAAATTCCTTGAACGAGTCGACAAAAACAACTTGCGGCTAAATCCCAAGAAGTGTGTGTTCGGGGTAACGTCGGGAAAATTGCTAGGACACACGGTCGAAATAGGAGGAATAGAAGTAGACCCTGAGAAGATCAAGGCGATTACCGAAATGCCTGTGTAGGCACTGCATTTTTACATATAAGCCCGATGACTAGTATGGAGTACAGACCTCTTTAGTTGTGAAAGCCGCGGGAAACGGACGTTGGAAGGGTAAATTTGGAAATTGGCATTTGGTCGTATTTAACTCGCTTGTTTCGCTTCGGGTTCGCTTGTTGGACCTCTATTTAAAAACACCAAACCCATTAAATCACATCTCACAAATTAAATAATTAAATATTAAAATACATGTCACAAATTAAAACAAATTAAATTAAATTAAATTAAATTAAATTAAATCATATTCACAAATTAAATTAAACTTAAATTAAAGGAAATTAAATAAATCAAATCACTCACCTAATTTAAATAATTTCTTGCCTTAAATAATTAAAATTAAACACACACATAAATTACATGATTTGTTTCCTTTCAAAACCATGCACAAACCCTAATACCCTCTCACTATAAAAATAACTCAATTGCAAACCCTAGGCTTCCTCTCTCTCATTCGGAAGTGCCCAAAACAAAGCCACAAACAAACAATAAACCCTAATAATTCAACGTAAGCAGCTCTCACACAGCCACGACACACCTGCTTCTTGACTCTCCACGGCACCACACAAAAAAACAGAGAAACCCTACAAACTCACGTCAAAGAACCCTAAAGCCCGAGTTCTCATTTTCCTCTCGGCAAAACTGACTAGCAAGCCATCAGCACGCCACTGACCTGCACCAGCCCCTCACCAGCCCTTGAACCTGCCTTCATCACCTTCAACGCACACTGCTCACAAAATCCATACAGCCCTCACGCCCAGCCTCATCGCACACTGACCCCTCAACCAGCCCCTTCACGCCCAGCCACAGCGCACACATACCCCCTCAGCTAACTCACGGCACAAACAAACCTAGAAACCCTAAACACTCTTCATCAGCCACAAACCTTGACCACAAGTCGCTGCCTCTCTCACAGACTGCCTTCACGCCTGCTTGCCCCCTCCACTCACAAACACGTTACTGCCCCACATCGCCCTTAGCAACAGCCCACTGCACTGCTTCACACCTTTGCCCCTTTAATGCCATCTGCCCATTTCATAAATCTTCTATTCATGTAAACAACCCCCACCTAGCAAAGAAACATCACCTGCACACTCACGTTGCCAGTCCACAATCAAGCCACCTGCTCACGCTAACCATTCAGCCACAAGAACTGTGCCCTTGCCCTCATCACGTCCACAGCCATTCACAAACTGCCTCACGCCCCGCAGCCACAAATTCACGCCAACTAGCCTTCTCACAGTAACACGTAAGCTACTAGCCTTCAAACCCTCTTCACGAATTGCACACACAGACCAAATAACTCACGCTGCCTACGCCTTTAGTCACCAGTCCCCACGTTCACGCCCCTCACACCACAAAAACAGCCCACTAGCCACATTAAATAAAACACACAAATCAACCTTAAACTGCCAGCCCATTTCAGCCGCACATTAACCCCCAAACAGCCCTAAAACTGCACTAAAAACAGTCCCAAAAGCTTCCCCAAACCAGTCCAAATAACCCACAAAACAGTCCCCTAATTACCCTAAAACAGTGACCAGAAAAACAACAAAAACAGCAGCAAAACGGAGTGAAAACAACACCCCGAACAGCAAAACAGTGAGGAAAGACGTTGAGTTGGTGAACCAAAAGAGTTGTGGATCATTCACCCTTCCGACGGCCGTGTAACGCGCTTTCGAGAGTAGACAAAAGAGGTTAGACCTGAGGGCACCTCTTTATTTATTATCTTTCGTTTATTTAATTTATTTTGAAAATATTATTGCATGAGAGTCGTTTGAGGCATGATGTGATTGTTGGATGAGCGGGGTATGTGTTCCCCTTTTGTGGTATATCGGATGGAAACCCGGACGTAAATTCCGTAGCCGATTCCGAATGGACGATATTGCGGTCTGCACTCGGGATACAACGCCACGTACCGCTTAAGATACACATATCTCGTCTCATCCAAAATTTGTATTTGAGCATGTTATAGTTTATAGGTTGTTTATTTATTATTTTAAGCATGATTTAATTTAGTTTATTATTTAATGTTCGAAGCATAATTATGTTATTTAGGCATGTCGTTTCTTCATTCTTTATGCATGATGCTTTGTTTAGTTTATGTTTATGTTTAATTTGTTATTTGTTTACTTTGGTTAATTGTTCAATATGCTCGTTGTGTTATATTGCGTGGAGTTATTTGGATGAAAGCATGTTAGATCTGAGTACTCTTGAGCATGAATGTTGAATATATTCGGTTAGTTTATTGCACAAATCATATCATCACAAGTGACATAAGTAATGGACCATTCCGAACCCAACGGTTTGAGGTCTTCCCTTGCGAGGGGTGAGTGCGGCCTTAAATCTTTGTCCAGTTCACACCGGGTGGCGACTCCATGTTATTTCGTACTCCAAACCAGGCCGCGAGCCTAGAACAGCGTCGCCCAGGTTTCTGTTGTCTACAGTCTGGCGACTCCACTGGGGATAGAGAATCGTCCCCGAAATAATGTCTTGTAATGTTTGTGATTTGTGCTTTAATTAACCGTGTTTATAGTGGGTTGAAGGGGTTTAGTTAAAGGCATTATCAGCGAGAGCCTTCATCAGCGAGAGCCTTCATCCGCACTCCCGTAAACCCACATGTGAACCTTAGTCGTAGAACTAGTAGAAATTATTTTTTTTATGTTGATGTTTTGGACCGTCGTCATTGGATCCAGTTGGAACTTTTGTCAAAAGATGTGAACTTGTTGGGCCATTTAAACTGGGACGAGTTCGTGTCTTTTGATAGTTGGGCAAAAAGCTTCTAAAATGTCAAGGCCATTTTATGTTTGAGCCTCTTATCATTTGAAGTTGTTTAGCCATGTTATCGCAAAGTGTAAACCTGTTGGGCCTTTTCAACTGGGACAAGTTTGTACCGCGCAATAGTATGATTGAATACTTTAAAATGATAATGGGCCAACAAGTGTAAATTTTTTTTAAATGGGCTTATATATTACATACATTGCACGTATCTCATGCATCTCATGCATACACGCATCACGTTAACCCTGTGTCTTAAAAGCCATAATAGATATTCGTTGGGCTAGGGGTAAGGGTAAATAACTTGTCAAGAAGAGTTTAGCAAACATGGATAGCGGGGAAAAGGAAATCGAGAAACAGAAAACCTTACGCAAGGATAGAAAGACCATTGGGGGGGCCTTCAAAAAAAAAGAGAGAAAAAAAAGAGAAAAGAAAAAAAAAAAAGAGAAAAGAAAAAGTAAAAGAAAAAGGGTTGTTTAGTCCTTAATAGTTAGGCATAAGTCCGATGATGAAATCGTTTTCTTTAGGATGAAATCTTAGAAACGATAAACTCTTGATGTGCTTTATCTGATGCTTTGAATTGTTGATCTATGTTAAACTCATAAGCACTTGATTATAGTTCTTAGCAGTGAAAACTTGAGTAGCTAGCAAAGTGACTAGTCGAAGAAATTGTAGGTCGATGAATGACCATTTGCTTAGATGTCTATCCTGACTTGCTTGTGTTATGATGTGTGGTATGGTTGAAAAAAAAGGTCTCTAAAGAAAAGAAATAAACCGCCTATAACCGATAAGCGTGAAGCTACCCATGGGCGAGTATTAGGACCACCATGATGAGAAATGCTACCTTAAAGGGTAGTGTGTTAAAAAAAATGAAAAAAAAAAGTTCAAAATAAAAAGAGAAAAGAAAGAGACAAGAGAAAAGTGAAAGAAACCATACCACATTGAGCACAGAAAAGCAACTGCAGGCATAATTGAGACATCTAGGTTGGTTTGACCCATCGATCCCGATTTTTGAAACGAAATCATCGAGTTAGCTTACCTGAGGATTAAGCTGTGAAAGAACCTTTGCACACACACACTTTGAGTCTAGCTTAGATCATTTATCCAAAGACTTGGATTTAAGTTACATTGGGTGTTTTGAAGGTTCTCTGGTTTCATTACTAGGCATTCTTTGAGGACAATGATATGTATAACTATTGAGACTATTTTGTAGCATAGTATGATGATATAGAAGGCCCCACCATGTGGTTCATCTTGACCAAGTGCAAACAGCGGAGAGCAGAAAGCTAAACCAAGACTGGGGGCGACCAGTCTACCACATCGTGAATCAGGGACATAACAAGATATTAAGTCATGAGACCAGAGATAAGATTGGGCGATCACCAGGAGAACTGGCGGAAGACCTAACCCAATGGAATAGGAAATTCATTCATGCATGCATGCATACACGTAACATATTTTGCATTATTTTTGTGTTTGTTTCGTTTTGTATTCACAGGTTTCAAAGAAGAAAAAGAGAAAGCGGCAAAGACAAGCCCACCAGAATCAGCAACATATGAGTAATAGTTTTGGGGATGAGTCCCAGGGTTGAGGCCTATCAGTATCAGTTTTAGGGCGAGGCCCACATCAGTATCAGTTGGGGCGAGACCCACATCAGTTTCAGTTTGGGGTCGAGGCCTGTATCAGTATTCGTTTGGGGATAAGTCCCGGGGTTGAGGCCCACATCAGTATCAGTTTGGGGCAAGGCCCACATAAGTTTTCAGTCTGGGGGCGAGGCCCCACATCAGTATCAGTTTGGGGCGAGGCCCCACATCAGTATCAGTTTGGGGCGAGGCCCACATCAGTATCAACTCAAGGTCGAGGCCCACCTTATCAGCAGTTTGGGGAATGAATCTCAGGGTCGAGGCCCACATCGTCAGAGTTTCGGGAATAAATCCCAAGGGAATGAATCCCACATCGCTAGAGTTTTGGAGTGAATCCAGGGAATGAATCCCAAGGCCGAGGCCCACGTCGTCAGAATTTGGAATGAATCCGGGAATGGATCCCAGGGTCGAGGCCCATCTTGTCAGCAGTTTCGGGAATGAGTCCCAGGGTCGAGGCCCACATCAGACATCAGCATCAGTCTGGGGCGAGGCCCATATTAGCATCAGTATCAATCTTGCCGGGTATGGCACTCTGGGGGCGTGGCCCACATCATTATCGGTATTAGTGTTGCCGGGTATGGCACTCTGGGGGCGAGGCCCACACTAGTTCAGTATCAGTCTTACCGGGTATGGCACTCTGGGGGCGAGGCCCACATTATTATCAACATCAGTTCTGCCGGGTATGGCACTCCGGGTATGGAGACATCAGTATCAGTTTTGCCAGGTACGGCACTCCGGGTATGGAGATATCAGATTAGTTTTGCCAGAACGACACTCCAAGTATAGAGATATTAGATCAGCCAGGTACGACACTCCGAGTATCTTCGACATCAGATCAGTTCTGCTAGATATAGCATTCTAGGGCCGAGGCCCACATAGCATTAAATCAGTTTTTGCCGGGTATGGCATTCTGGGGGAAGGCCCACATAGCATCAGATCAGTTTTTGTCGGGCATGGCATTCTGGGGGTGAGGCCCGCATCACATCAGATCAGTTCTGCCGAGAATGGCACTCCGAGAATGGAGATATAGTCCGGGAATGGACAGCTCGAGAATGAGCACGCCGAGAATGGCACGCCGGGAATGGCACTCCGAGAATGGAGATATAGTCCGGGAATGGACAGCTCGAGAATGAGCACGCCGAGAATGGCACGTCAGGAATGGAGATTTAGTCCGGGAATGGACAACTCGGGAATGAGCACGCCGAGAATGGCACGTCGGGAATGGCACTCCAAGAATGGAGATTTAGTCCGAGAATGGACAGTCCGGGAATGGAGATCGGTTCGGGAATGGACCACATCCGGACGGTTTGAGAATGGACCATCATCACATCAGCGATGCCTCGGAAATGAGGTTTAGCATGCCGAAAATGGCACTCCGGAAATGGAGCACGGTTCAGAAATGGACCATCATCAGTTCGAGGGCGAGGTCCCTATTGTCAGCGGTGTTGGATCGAGGTGCCCGGGGTTGAGGTGCCCCCGTTGTCGGTTGTAGTTCCGGGTCGAGGTGCCCAGGGTCGAGGTGCCCACTACATCATCTGTTCGAGGGCGAGGTCCTTATTGTCAGTGGTGTTGGGTCGAGGTACCCCCGTTGTCGGTTGTAGTTCCGGGTCGAGGTGCCCACTACATCATTAGTTCGAGGGCGAGGTCCCTATTGTCAGCGGTGTTGGGTCGAGGTGCCCAGGGTCGTGGTGCCCCCGTTGTCGATTGTAGTTCCGGGTCGAGGAGCCCACTACATCATCAGTTCAAGGGCGATGACCCTATTGTCAGCGGTGTTGGGTCGAGGTGCCCAGGGCCGAGGTGCCCCCGTTGTCAGTTGTAGTTCCGGGTCGAGGTGCCCAGGGCCGAGGTGCCCACTACATCATCAGTTCGAGGGCGAGGTCCCTATTGACAGCGGTGTTGGGTCGATGTGCCCAGGGTCGAGGTGCCCCCGTTGTCGGTTGCAGTTCCGGGATGCATCCCAGGGTCGAGGGTCCACTGCATCATCATAGTTCACATTCGGTGGTTCGGAAAAAAGCCCAGAGGTCGAGGCGCCTCGCCACCATATCCACTACATCATCAAATCGGTTCGAAGCAGCAGGCAAACCAGGTGACAGCTGGCGAGCCAGGTAAGTGAAAATGCATTGCACGTACTTTATAGGATTGTCATTGTCACACACTGCACAAGTCCCATCAAAGTGGGGGCGACTGTAGGCACTGCATTTTTACATATAAGCCCGATGATGAGTCTCGTATGGAGACACTACCTCTTTAGTTGTGAAAGCCGCGGGAAACGGACGTTGGAAGGGTAAAGTTGGAAATTGGCATTTGGTCGTATTTAACTCGCTTGTTTCGCTTCGGGTTCGCTTGTTGGACCTCTATTTTAAAACACACCAACCCATTAAATCACATCTCACAAATTAAATAATTAAAATATTTAAAATACATGTCACAAATTAAAACAAATTAAATTAAACTTAAATTAAATTAAATTAAATCATATTCACAAATTAAATTAAACTTAAATTAAATGAAATTAAATTAAATCAAATCACTCACCTAATTTAAATAATTTCTTGCCTTAAATAATTAAAATTAAACACACACATAAATTACATGATTTGTTTCCTTTCAAAACCATGCACAAACCCTAATACCCTCTCACTATAAAAATAACTCAAATTGCAAACCCTAGGCTTCCTCTCTCTCATTCGGAAGTGCCCAAAACAAAGCCACAACAAACAATAAACCCTAATAATTCAACGTAAGCAGCTCTCACACAGCCACGACACCTGCTTCTTGACTCTCCACGGCACCACACAAAAAAACAGAGAAACCCTACAAACTCACGTCAAAGAACCCTAAAGCCCGAGTTCTCATTTTCCTCTCGGCAAAACTGACTAGCAAGCCATCAGCACGCCACTGACCTTCACCCTCTATAACCTTACGTAACCAGCCTCTCACCAGCCCTTGAACCTGCCTTCATCACCTTCAACGCACACTGCTCACAAAATCCATATAGCCCTCACGCCCAGCCTCATCGCACACTGACCCCTTAACCAGCCCCTTCACGCCCAGCCACAGCGCACACATACCCCCTCAGCTAACTCACGGCACAAACAAACCTAGAAACCCTAAACACTCTTCATCAGCCACAAACCTTGACCACAAGTCGCTGCCTCTCTCACAGACTGCCTTCACGCCTGCTTGCACCCTCCACTCACAAACACGTTACTGCCCCACATCGCCCTTAGCAACAGCCCACTGCACTGCTTCACACCTTTTCC
The DNA here is from genome assembly GCA_019454045.1 of Zanthoxylum bungeanum. Lineage (NCBI taxonomy): Eukaryota > Viridiplantae > Streptophyta > Magnoliopsida > Sapindales > Rutaceae > Zanthoxylum > Zanthoxylum bungeanum. The sequence continues at coordinate 22,398 of SKCR01051854.1, read as the reverse complement.
CCTTTAATGCCATCTGCCCCTTTCACAAATCTTCTATTCACGTAAGCAACCCCCACCTAGCAAAGAAACATCACCTGCACCCTCACGTTGCCAGTCCACAATCAAGCCACCTGCTCACGCTAACCATTCAGCCACAAGAACTGTGCCCTTGCCCTCATCACGTCCACAGCCATTCACAAACTGCCTCACGCCCTGCAGCCACAAATTCACGCCAACTAGCCTTCTCACAGTAACACGTAAGCTACTAGCCTTCAAACCCTCTTCACGAATTGCACACACAGACCAAATAACTCACGCTGCCTACGCCCTTAGTCACCAGTCCCCACGTTCACGCCCCTCACACAACAAAAACAGCCACTAGCCACATTAAATAAAACACACAAATCAACCTTAAACTGCCAGCCCATTCAGCCGCACATTAACCCCCAAACAGCCCTAAAACTGCACTAAAAACAGTCCCAAAAGCTTCCCCAAACCAGTCCAAATAAACCACAAAACAGTCCCCTAATTACCCTAAAACAGTGACCAGAAAATACAACAAAAACAGCAGCGAAACGGAGTGAAAACAACACCCCGAACAGCAAAACAGTGAGGAAAGACGTTGAGTTGGTGAACCAAAAGAGTTGTGGATCATTCACCCTTCCGACAGCCGTGTAACGCGCTTTCGAGAGTAGACAAAAGAGGTTAGACCTGAGGGCACCTTCTTTATTTATTATCTTTCGTTTATTTAATTTATTTTGAAAATATTATTGCATGAGAGTCGTTTGAGGCATGATGTGATTGTTGGATGAGCGGGGTATGTGTTCCCCTTTTGTGGTATATCGGATGGAAACCCGGACGTAAATTCCGTAGCCGATTCCGAATGGACGATATTGCGGTCTGCACTCGGGATACAACACCACGTACCGCTTAAGATACACATATCTCGTCTCATCCAAAATTTGTATTTGAGCATGTTATAGTTTATAGGTTGTTTATTTATTATTTTAAGCATGATTTAATTTAGTTTATTATTTAATGTTCGAAGCATGATTATGTTATTTAGGCATGTCGTTTCTTCATTCTTTATGCATGATGCTTTGTTTAGTTTATGTTTATGTTTAATTTGTTATTTGTTTACTTTGGTTTAATTTTTTAATATGCTCGTTGTGTTATATTGCGTGGAGTTATTTGGATGAAAGCATGTTAGATCTGAGTACCCTTGAGCATGAATGTTGAATAGATTCGGCTAGTTTATTGCACAAATCATATCATCACAAGTGACATAAGTAAGGGACCATTCTGAACCCAACGGTTTGAGGTCTTCCCTTGCGAGGAGTGAATGCGGCCTTAAATCTTTGTCCCGGTTCACACCGGGTGGCGACTCCATGTTATTTCGTACTCCCAACCAGGCCGCGAGCCTAGAACAGCGTCGCCCAGGTTTCTGTTGTCTACAGCCTGCACCAAAGACAGAGAAAGAAGTGAGAGCATTCCTCGGGAAAATTTAGTACATCAGTCGTTTCATCGCCAAGTTGACATCAGTATGCGAGCCTATCTTCAAATTTCTGAGGAAAGACCAGCCAGTGAAATGGAATGAGCAATGCCAAGAAGCTTTCAACAAGATCAGATGTTGGTAGTCCGACGGATGCAAGGAGAATGGGAATTGAAGGAAGAACGGTTGAAACCCTACCTATTCCACCTTAGGAATCTGGCACAAGCTCTCCCCGATTGTAAATTTCAGCACTTACCGCGAGAAGAAAATCAAATGGCCGACGCGTTAGCTATACTAGCCGTAACTTGGGAAAATCCGGAGAAGTTGGTGATGAGACCTCTAGTGTTGACGATAGCAAACAGACCCGTCTACGAGATAGAAAGGATATTAGAAGTAGAAGTCGACGATGATAAACCTTGGTATTACGATATTCAGAGATATCTAGAATGAGGGGACTTCCCAGAAGAAGCAAGCAGAAAAGACAAGATAGCCATCCAGAAGTTGGCTTCTCAGTATGTGAGTTTGAAGGGAGAACTATACAAGAGACAAGCAAATGGTATCCAGCTGAAGTGTCTGGGGAAGGAAGAGGCTCAGAAAGCGATGGAAGAAGTACACGCTGGAGTATGTGGACCGCACAGGAACAGATTGAACTTGTCCCTCAAGATAGTGAGACAAGGCTTCTACTGGTCGACCATGGAAGCTGATTGTGTGAATCTGGTAAAGCATTGTCATGATTGTCAAGTGCATGGTAATTTGAATCATTTTCCGCACACAGAGTTGCATGGGCTGTCAAGGCCGTGGCCTTTCTCAGCATGGGGAATTGATATGATCGGAGAAATTCAACCACACGCATCGAACATGGATCGCTTCATAGTAGTGGCAGTAGACTACTTTTCGAAATGGGTGCAAGCCAAGTCATTTCGCAACGTCACAGCAAAGCAGATGGCAAGGTTCATAGCCCGGAACATCATTTGTCGATATGGAATACCGCATCACGTAGTTACAGACAATGGAGTTCAGTTTCAAGGAGAAACGAAGGCAATGCTACAGAAGTACGGGATAGGACATCACAAGTCGTCACCTTACAAACCTCAGGCAAATGGGGCAGTCGAGGCAGCCAATAAGACAATAAAGAAGATGTTAGCCAAAATGATGGAGAACTATGAAAGTTGGGCTGATAAGCTGCCATACGCTCTGTGGGGGTACATAACTTCTGTGAGAACAGCAACAAGAGCCACGCCTTACTCTTTGGTCTATGGAATGGAAGTAGTACTGCCAGTGGAAGTTGAGATACGGTCCATGTGGGTATTAGCAGAAGCAGAGTTACCTGAACAAGAATGGGCCTCGCAGAGATTTGAACAGTTAGCATTACTGGATGAGAAGAGAATGAAGTCTTTATGTCATATGTAGTTATACCAGAAGAGGTTGGCTCGAGCATTCAACAAGAAGGTGCGTCCTACTAAGATCAAAAATGGTGATCTGATACTTAAGCAGTCAAAGCCATCGACGATAGACCCAAGAGGAAAGTTCAGACCCAATTGGGAAGGACCCTACAAAGTCCAGAAAGTCATGGGAAATGAGGCAGTGAGACTGTCAGATTTGGAAGGGAATGAGTTCACCGAGCCGATCAATGTAGACAGATTGAAGCAATATTTTGCCTGAGGAAGAGAAGACCGAGTGATCACCAGGAAGACTGGCGGAAGACCTAACCCAACGGAATAGGAAATACATTCACGCATGCATGAATACACGTAACGTACTTGCATTCGTTTTTGTGTTTGTTCTGTTTTGTATTTACAGGTTTCAAAAAGAAAGAGAAAGCGGCAAATGCAAGCCAACCAGAAGCATCAATAGTACAATGTCAGCAGTTTTCAAGAATGAACCACAGGGTTGAGGCCCACATCAGTATCAGTTTCAGGAAGGAATCCCAGGGTTGAGGCCCATATTGGTATCAGTTTCGAGAAGGAATCCCAGGGTTGAGGCCCACATCAGTATCAGTTTCGGGAATGGATCCCAGGGTTGAGGCCCATATCAGTATCAGTTTTGGGAATAGATCCCAGGGTTGAGGCCCATATCAGTATCAGTTTCGGGAATGGATCCCAGAGTTGAGGCCCATATCAGTATCAGTTTTGGGAATGAATCTCAGGGTTGAGGCCTACATCAGTATCAGTCGGAAATAAATCCCAGGGTTGAGGCCCACATCAGTGTCAGTTTTGGGAATGGATCCCAGGGTTGAGGCCCACATTATCTGTGGTTGAAAGGAAGAATTCCAGTCGAGTGAAAAAAAAGAGAGAAAAGTCCTTGATGGTTAGGCATATGTCTGATGATGACATTGTTTGCTGTAGGTGAAACCTTAGAAACGATAAGTGCGAGATGCGCTCTCATCCGGTATTCTGAGTGGTTGATCTCGGCTAGACTCGCGAACACTTGATTACGAGATCTTAGCAGTAGAAGCCTGAGTAGTCGGCGAGATGACTAGTGGAAGAGATGGTGGATCGGTGAATGACCGTTTGCTTAAATGTCCATCCTAATTTACTTGTGTTACGATACATAATATGGTTGGAAACGAAGAAAAATTCTCTGAAGAGGAAAAATAAACCACCTATAACCGATAAGCGTGAAGCTACCCATGGGCGAGTATTAGGACCACCATGAGGAGAAATGCTACCTTAAATGGTAGGTGTGTTGAAAAAAAAAGTTCAAAATGAAAAGAAAAAAGATGAAGAGACGAAAGAAAAGAAGAAGAAAACCATATCATGTTGAGTACAAAGAAGTAATTGCAAAGTATGATCCAGACATCTAGGTTGGTTAGACCCACTGATTCAATTCTCCGAGACAAAATCATTGAGTTGGCTTACTTAAGGATTAAGCTGCGAAAGAACCTTGACACACACACACTTGGAGTCTAGTTCAGGTAACTCATTCAGAAGGTTGGATTTGAGTGTATCAAGTACTTTGAAGGTTCTCTGGTTTCGACACGAAGCATCATTTGAGGATGAAAATATGTTTAACTATCGGGATTATCTCGTGAGAGGCAGTATAGCATGTTGGCATGTAACATCACATCGAGAGATCTACTTTGACCTCATGAAAGCAGCAAAGAACAAAAATATGAACCGAGACTAGGGGCGACCAGTCTCCCCTTCCTCATACAGCATGGTTCGGGAATGAACCATCACATCAGCAATGCCTCAAGGATGAGGCTCAGCATGCCGGGAATGAAATTTCGAGAATGGAGCACGGGTCGAGGCCCACATCAGTATCAGTTTGGGATGCGTCCCAGGGTCGAGGCCCACATCAGTAGTTTTTGAGATGTGTCCCAGGGTCGAGGCCCACATCAGCAGTTTTTGGGATGCGTCCTGTTGGGTTTCTAGTAAGTCCCAAGATCTATTTCAAGCAAGAATCATGTGTGAATACAACAATGAAATATGGCGGAATCATACTTACATTGATCGGTTATGCGATGCGAGTAACACAAAACTTTTTGCTCCCTTGAAGCTCACGATTTTTGCTCCTTGATGTCCTCCAAATTCGTTCAACACCTCCATGGCTTCTCCAAGCTCCAAGCTTTGTATTGTGATTCCATGCTCATGAATAGGTTTCCCTATCACATTGGATGACTCTTCATGTGCTAGCAATGGCAAGATTTGCAACAAATCTTCCATTTCACTTCATATTGTTCTCGGTATTTGATAAGAAAATGAGAGGAAATTTGGCCCAAGGCCGAGTAGAAAGAGAAGAGTGAGAGTGAGAAGTGTGTGTTTGGTTTGTGTATCTAATACAATTAATTGATTTTCCAAAATCAATTAATGATATACCAATTTCAAAAATGGTAAAATGGCATTAAAAGCCTTCCAACCACCACCATCAACTTCCATCACTATTCACATCAAAAGTGACTAGACATCACATCACTCAAAGTGACAAGTGATTTGACGCTTGATGTGACTAGTGGTTTGACGCTTGATGTGACTTGTGGGCTGTACTTAAATTCGAAATGCGAGTGCACCCGCAAACACTCCCAGGCTCGGGTTCGCTAATTCCAAATTAACGAATTTTCCGTTGCGACGTAATTAAATAATTATGCCTAGCAAAATTACTATTCACGTCGCTAACGAATTAATTCTAAATTAACTCGTTCGCCCGAATTAAAATCTAATTTTAATTTCGCGTCAAAATCCAATTTCGTATAATATATCGAATATATTATTTTATCGATTAATTCCAAATTAATCGTTCTCTCTCTTTAAATAATATTTTAACCCAGATAAAATATCTCCGTAATTAATCCTAGATTAATTTTCTCTCTCTTATTATTAATCCCAGATTAATAAAGTGCGAGTCATACGTCATCGGTGAATCTTCGGGAAGCGGCCCATGAGATCCCCGGATATGTTGGCAGTAAATCCGGTCATCGGACTATCCGAACACGTACGTACCTAGTACTATATTTTTACCCATTTACAAGACATGGTTGGCTTCTAGCAAAGCACCGTGCCTACCAAATTCTCCAGAAATATTCTTACTGGAATATGTGATCTATATCAGGCGTAGTATACGTAGTATTGCGTATTTCGATCCAATATCAGATGTCACGTGCAAGGCCTGAGGCTGGAATTGTGTTTGCCCCGTACGAAGCACATATCGGATCTCTGGTAACTAGTCTCTATAATCGGATAAACATGACCTAGTCATAATATCCCGATAGCTGCAGCATATAAGAGCACCAGTTCCGTATCCTACGTGATCATCATCTCCACTATTACTAGAGTGATACTTCCATCTCGACATCACACCCAATACACTACGATTCTCAATATACCCAGAAGAGGCGTACACAGAACCGATTAAAGCCCTGGACGACCAAAACCAAAGTATATTGATTGTCGCAAGTATTAGCGGTGCAAGTCTCAGGTTAAGACCAAATACACCTACCCTGATTCGGACTTCCATAGACATATAGTCATACTACTAATGGAATTCTGAGGGGTCTATCCAGAGCGAAGCTGTTTCCGTACCATCGGTAAACACAACCTCCTATTACACTTGCATGAGTATCCTATACCCAAATATATGAGAACTATGCCGTTATGCTCCCACAATGCGCACAAGTGTAATACTAGTCTTTTATGCATTATCGATGTCCAATCTCGATAATACTCTGACTAGGGATATTTAATGATTAAACCTTCGTGGATTGATACTGTCTCATATCATCTCAATCCGGAACTAATCATATGGACCTTCTATCATTTATACATCTTGGTAATCTAATTACAAATGATAAAAGGGAAATTTCCTTTGTCACATAGTTAATTTGTACAACAACACCATGATCTGTAAAAATAGTGATGCTATGGGTCATAATTGTCCAACACGTCCCAGGGTCGAGGCCCACATCAGCATCAGTTTTGGGATGCGTCCCAGGGTCGAGGCCCACATCAGCAGTTTTTGGGATGCGTCCCATGGTCGAGGCCCACACATCAGTTGCAGTTTTGGGATGCGTCCCAGGGTCGAGGGCCACTGCATCATCAATTTAGGACGCATCCCAGGGTCGAGGCCCACACATCAGTTGCAGTTTTGGGATGCATCCCAGGGTCGAGGCCCACCACACCATCAGTTTTGGGATGCGTCTCAAGGTCGAGGCCCACACATCAGTTGCAATTTTGGGATGCGTCCCAGGGTCAAGGCCCACACATCAGTAGCAGTTTTGGGATGTGTCCCAATGGCGAGGCCCACTACATCATCAGCACAGTTCGGGAACAAAGCCCACACTTGGTGGTTCAGGAACAAAGCCCAGGGGTCGAAGCACCTCGCCACCATATCAGCTCAGTTCGGTAGTGATTCCTAGAGATCACAGCATCTTGTAGGGATTAACCTCGAGGTCGCACCTCACCACCAGATCAACTCAGTTCGAAGTAGCAGGCAAGTCAAGTGGCAGCTGACGAGCAAGGTAAGTAAAAATGCATTGCATAACTTTGATAGGATTGTCATTGTCACACACTGCACAAGTCCCATCAAAGTGGGGGTGACTGTAGGCACTGCATTTTTACATATAAGTCTCGATGATGAGCCTCGTACGGAGGCACCACTCTTTAATTTATAGAAGTCGCGGGAAACGAATGTCGGAAGGAAAAATTCAGAAATCGATACCTTGTTGGACTTAATTCGTTTGCTTAGCTTCGGGTTTGCTCGTTGGACCTCTGTTTTAAAACTTATCCTCAGCCCAAACCCCTGCAATCCACACACCAAGCCCACACACCACCAAGCCCACCAAAAGAACCCAAACACACACCCAAAAGACCAACCACACGCCCAATCCCTCTAAAATAATAAATCCACACATTAAACACATGTTTAAATCAAATCAAATCACCTTCCCGAATTAAAGAATCAAATCAAATCTCATAAATCACATTCCTAATTAAATTAAATCCCTTTCCTAAACTAAAACAATCCCTTCCCTAAATTAGATATATTTTTCCTTATGACACACTAATTAGAGATTTCCCCCATAATTACATATTTCTTTCCCTTCCCATACAAGGACAACCTCAACCCTCTCCTATAAAAAGGACCTTAAACCAAACCCTTCACCCTCCTAGCCTAGGAGATTCACATAAAAGAGCAAAGAAAAACACCCCATTGTTGCCATGAAAAAAGATCCCTGCAAGCCTTCCACAACCAATAACATAACCTGAAATTTCCCTTGCCATTACCAAAAACACATCTCCCTGAAACCCCGTACAATTACTGCAAATCCCAACCAGAAACCAACACCAAAACTGCACCAAAACTACCCCTAAATTGCCACCGAAACTGCACTGTCTTTATCACCGAAACTGCCCTGAAATATGCCCTTTTACCACCGTAACCAGCCCCTTGCAAACTACCTCTGTTACCACCAAAAATAGCCCCTGAAAAATAGCCCATTTTCACCGAAAACAGTCCATAAAAAATTGCATTTTTAAACCCGCAAACCAAACCAGAAAAACTACACATCCGCCGCATAAAACAGAGTAAAACAACAGCCCAAACAGCGAGGCAACGAAGGAAAACAACGAACCAGTAAATCAGAAAAGTTGTCGAGCATTAACCCTTCCGAAGACCGCGTAACGCACTTCCAAGAGGCGACTTAAGAGGTTAGACCTGAGGGCACCCTTTTACTTATTCCCGTTCATTTTTTATTATTTACTAGTATTTCTTCGCATGCGTATTATTGATTCATGTATGTTGTGGCCATGGGATGAATGATTTTGTGCATGTGTATTGTCATTGTTGTTGGATGAATGATTGAGTGTTGCCTATCGTGGTATATCGGATGGAAACCCAGACGTAAATTCCGTAGCTGAATCCGAATGGACGGTAGTGTGGTTTGTACTTGGGATACAACTCCATGTACCGATTGGGGAAACACTCGTACATGTGTTTATGTGCTTATAGATGTCATGTTTGCGACTCTGTTCGAACGTGTTATCAAACGCTACACGAACGTATGCGTTCTGCCTCGGCCCATTCGAACGTGTTATCAAACGCTACCCGAACGCGTGCATTTTGTTTACTGTTCGAACGCGTTTACGAACGCTACACGAACGCGCATGCACTAGACAGATTCCTTCATCATGTTTTATGCATGTTTGCCTCCTTAGTTATTCATTTCCCCAGTATATGCTTAGTTAGCTCTTTTTAATATTTATGCTTTTACCGTTATTGTTTATTTATCTTTCTGAATTTATTTATTTAATATGTTCATGAAATTATGTGGTTGCCGTTATGTCGACTTACTTTTATGCATGCAAACTTAGATATAGGTAGTATTCAAACTTAGATATAGGTGGTATGCCAATTTAGATATAGGTGGTATGCCAATTTAGATATAGGTTATTATTGCGTATGTATGTTACGTAGACTTGGTTATATTATTGCAAAATCCGTTCATTACAAGTGGCATAAGTAAGGGACTATTCCGAACCCAACAGTTTGAGGTCTTCCCTTGCGAGGGGGGTGATTGCAGCCTTAAATCATTTCCCAGTTCACACTGGGTGGCGACTCCATTTTATTTCTCCGGTTTAGTCCCTCGCGGGCTACTCCATACTGCCGACCGAGCCGCGAGCCTGGAACAGCGTCGCCGATTTCTGTGTCCTACACAAGGTTAAACTCGTCAATGATAGACTCAAGCTACTTGCGTAACCCTGACAGCTAGGGCACGTTCAGGATTCCGCTTTCGCTTGAATTTATCTAGTATCTAATATACATCCAGCGTAAACAAATCTCTATCGGCTGCACCCTCACAGTAGAGGCACGGTCTCAGATGTAGTCACAGAAAAATATTCATAAACCGTATTGACAAGGCAAACCAAGAAACAAGTATTCCAAATACCAATTACTATAAAACCTTATTAAGCGTGGATATTCCATAAAGTGTCATACACTTTATATTTAATCAAATTAAATGAAAGCATGCATGTATCAAGTAAAGACAAGAACAAATATTAGATTTAATGGGCTAATCATATCAGGGGCCAAGAATCAGACTCGCTCTGATACCATTTTTGTTGGGGTTTTAAGGGGGGAATATCCGGTAACGCAGCGGAAACGCGGAAAATCAAAATATTTTCGATTTCAAAATTTTTCTTGGATCAATTAAATAAACTTATTTATTTAATTACCCAATTATCAAATTCTGAAAAATTACACAAGAAATCAAATATCTTGGTAATTACCGAATTGCCCCACAACATTGCAAATTTATCATTTTAGTCCTAAAATTGTCAAATACAATTTTGGATGATTCTAAATCACTTCTAAAATGGTTTTCAACATATCAAATACATAAAAATTAGAATTGCAACAAATCCCCAAATTTTAGTCTAATTGCCGAGAGCACCCTACATTTTCGGTTTATTGCAATTTGGTCCTTTTGTGTTCTAAACATGCCAAGATCAAATCCAATCAATCCAAAAATTTACATGCATCATATTTATACCATAATACATCACATATATGAAAAGCCCCAAATTTGGAGTGGGTTAAAAACCCTAATTATTCAATTTTAACAAATTGTCCAATTTCACCAAATCTTTAAAATCCAACACTTTAATTCATTCAATACTTCACCGATCTAGCCTCATGACCGGTGCTTACACACGCGTATAACGCAAGCGCACGTATCGTTCAAGTAGAATAAAAAGTATCGATCCCACGAGGACTTAATACCTAAGATATTAATTTTATGAGGTCAAATGATTACTAGTATCTAATAGGTTGTTTGATTGATTTGAAATGGTGACGATTCTAAATTTTAAAAAAAGTAAATCAAATTGTTTGAAAGTAGGTTTAAGAAAATTCAATATTAAAAACTATCTAGGGTTGTGAATCTTTCCAATATTATTTAAAGATGAAGTGGTTATCTTAAAGTTGGGTAAAATATTGATTTATTAACCTGGAACACTAAATTATGTAAAAGCCTCTTCCGATGGTCAATTACAAATACCTAGTATAACCTAATTGAACCATATGTCTATGTCAATCAAATTACCTGGATTCATTAATATTAAGTTCCAATTTGGCTACCTATATTCCTATCATGTAAGGAAATCTATTAAAGGGTTATCTATCCTCAAGGAAGATCGTGGGCTAATGAGTCTAAGGTCTTAAACTTAAAATCTCTATGTCTAGTTCATTTTAAGTTTACCTAGTCAATTTTATTAGTGGCCAGTTAATAAAAAACATTAAGATTAAGACTCAATAAATAAATCTTTATAATACCCAAACTATAATCTAACCCCTTATAAACCGGTAATATTAGATTCATCACAACCCTAGATAACTAACTTAGTTACAACACATAGCTAGGGCTGGTAAAAACTTAAAAGACATAAAGTAAAATTACTAAAAAGCAAATGCGGAAAGATAAATGCAATAAAATAAAATGCTAAGGTAAAAGGAATTAACTTCTATTATTTACTATTTAGATATCTCTCATAATATAATATATATACTTGTGATAATCTTACCAACCAACCATATAGGCGGTAACCTGATTAAGTCAAATTAAGTCCAACCAGCCATTAAGGCGGTACCAAAATAAACCAGCCATAAAGGCGGAACCAAAATAAACCTGCCATATAGGCGGTAAGAAAATTTAATTACCAACCGACCAATCTGGCGGTATCCTCATTAAGTCAGGTTTAACCATATTAAAATGAATAACCAACCGACCAATATGGCGGTATCCTCATTAAGTCAGGTTTTAAATAGTTTATATATTATATTAAAGAGAGATTAATCTAAATAGCAATAGTAAAAGACTTACCTTTCACCCTAGCAGGGGGAAGTTACCTCTTCATAGTGAATAGTAAAAATTGTAAAAAGTAAAGAAAGTAAATTACTATTATTACAGAACGTAATTAAAATTTAATTACAAAACTGAAATGAAAAGAAACTAGTGAGTAAACTCCCTATTTACATCAAAGAAATGAGAGAAAATGGTACCTCTAAATCTGAAATCTCGAGCTCAATTTATAGGCGCGGATAGGCTCTGGGAGTCGCGACGCCAAGAGTTATAGCGTCGCGACGCCGGCTCTTTTTGGCGTGGCATGCTGAGGTGATGACACGTGGCGATTCTGATAAGGAGATAAGGTGACACGTGGCAAGGCGACTGAGAGCTGAATGATTGGGCTGACATGGCGATGATGTGGCACCGTAGGATTGCGACACATGGCATGCTGTGATTGGTTGATGATGATGTGGCGGTGATATGTCACTTTGACTCGGTCAACTGGTGATGTGGATGATGACGTGGCGGTGACGTGGAGTGACACATGGCACACGTGGCAATGGTGATTGTCGGCACCGTAGGATGATGACAAGTGGCACGGCGCATGTTAGCAGATCGGCTGTGATGGTGACACGTGGCATGGCGCACGTTAGCAAAGTCAAACTTTTCAAATTTTGACCCGTTGACCCGGCGCACGTTAGCAGCTCTGGTGCATGTTAGTCGTCGCGACGCCAAGGGCTTGCGCGTCGCGACTCGGCCAAATTACAAAAATGCCATTTTTTTCCAATTTTCATTATTTTGCTCCAAATCACCTCCAGAATGTCCTGAAACTTTATTTATCTTCAAAATAACACAAAACACATCAAAATATTCACAAAACTCAAGAAACTATACAAAATATTAGGTTAAATGAGTGGGAAATAGTGATTTAATTACCACTCATCACACCCCAAAACCTAACATTTTGCTAGTCCTCGAGCAAAACAAAAATAAAATAACATAATAAAATTTAACTAAGCCACTTTCGTAGGGATCACGGTTTCATTTAGCGTATGCAACAAACCTTTAAACCCCTAGGTGTCCCTATTGGACGGGTTGTAGTCTCGTGAGGGTTTACAGCAATGATACCCACAAACATTTTACAAAAGTAAAAATGTAGTGAAACTAATGCACACAAAAGCAAAAAGACAAGCGAAAAGAGAATAAAGATGTTAGTGACTAATCAGGTGAAACTTCTACTCCAAGTTACTAGTTGTTTTGTTTCATTATAAATTACTGAATAAGTAAATTCTCCGATTATATTTACCATTCTCCATATACACAGCCAATATAATATTAAACAACTCATTTTTGCCCACAACAGTCATAAGTGCAGTTGATAAGAGAATAATATTTTTGTCCTAAAGTTTTATCAGAATTCACACCTTTTTGCAGCAATGGAATAAATTTTCTGATTTTTCTTTGATTTTTGATTTTTTTTTTTATTTATATACAATATCTTCCGTCTATGTAGCGGGCTTTGGGTCGGTGGCTCCCAAATCAATTGGCTTTAGGGCACCAGGTGTTAAGACACCCCTACAGACTTAATTACTCAGACTTCAGATATATATTTTTGCAACATCTTTGATCTATGTAGCGAGCTTTGGGCTAGTGACTCCCAAACCAGTTGGCTTTAGGGCACTAGGTGTTAAAACACCCTTACAGACTTAATAACTCGGATCTCAGACGATTTTTTTTAATCCATTGCTTTTTGAGATGCTTCCTCCAATTAAACTAGAGCACTGAATATTACAAAATTTTCAATTACAGTTCATGTCTGTATATTACTATGCATATTGACAATACCTATCAACTGAGCATATGAAAATCCATTTTAGTCAATTTTATTGAGAATTTACAAATTAAATAATTCAAAAGGAAATAAACAAAAAATTATCTTGTTTCAAAAATGGTTTAAGATACGTCTTAGGAGTGAAAACTCATTACTCAGCTATCTCTTACCAATTTCACCTTTTTAGTCAAAACAAAAACGCAAAATATTTTTGTAATTTTTGAAAAAAATTTCATTTTTTTTGTATTTTTCGAAAAATTTTGAACTAAAAATAAAAACAACACACAAACTAAGAACAAGGTAATGATCAACTAATTCCCTCCCCCAAACCTAAATGAGACATTGTCCCCAATGTCTTAAACAGTAGAAGAAGAGTTTAAAAGATAATACCTGGTTAGCTGAAATTCTACAGGAAATTAAAGATTAAGATCCAGATTAATCCGACGCCTCTTACCACGATCGTCCTCGGACCAATTTATCTTTGAAATGATAGGGTCAACTTGTGGTTCATAGGCTAAGAGTTGGTCAATTAGATCCGGAGCAGTTCTGACAGTGAAGATGAGTTCTTTTAAAGGTTTTGAGACGAACCCATTTCTTCGGGCATCATCAAGAAACACACAAAGAAAATCATAAAGTCCATCAACGTTTAACAGCCCAATTGGTTTCTGGTGTATGTTCAGGTTCGCCCAAGATAGCACTATAAAAATTTCCTTCAATGTACCCAAGCCACCTGGCAAAGCAATAAAAGCATCAGCACGATTAATCATTTCTACCATTCATTCAGACATACCTGGCACGATCAGTTCCTCTCCGTTTGATGGTTCAATAAGATTTGCTTCTGCCAAGGGTTTTGGGATGATTCCCAAAACGTGACTGCCTCCTTCCTGTACAGCCTTTGAAACGATCCCCATTAGTCCAAGATTACCTCCGCCATATACTAAGTGCATATTCCTTACATCTAAGACTCGACCCAATTCATGTGCTGCCTCTACGTATTGTGGCTTAGTACCAACACTAGTACCGCAAAACACACAGATGTTTTCAACTCGTCTTCTTGAAGTGGCTTCCATTTTTTACTCTGGATGTCTTCAAAAGTGCAATGATGAGTTGAATTTATAACACCTGAAAATGGTGAGTAAAATAATAGCACTAGTACCTGCCAAATGACAATTATTAGTTAAACAGTAAAATAAATCGTGATAGTAAAAAAGGTATGGATCCTGTCGGAGAAAATAAAAGAAAACTACAAAATGAATTACAATTATTAGGAAAAGACAAAGAGATATAATATGTACAAGAAAAATAGCAGCTTGATTGACGTCTATGCGTCAGGGACAAGCTTCCCATCCAATTTTCTTATAAATTGGCAAACAGGTCTTCTTGAGTCAGATTCCCAAGACTTAACTGTTGTCTTTATTTTTGGAATTGTGTATGTAATCTGTGAATTTCATGATACACAAATCCACAGGGATGCGTCTCAAGATTTTTAGATATGTCATCCAAAGACTCCTTACTCAAGCCATCCCTAATGAAATTAATCTTATCTTCACGGGTAACAGACACCATTCCTAAAGAACGACAACGAGTATCACAAAACATACGAGCACATTTATAACAAACACACATTCTTTTGGCTCTTCTCTTTTTAGCATATGTGATACTTCCTAAACCAGGCATATGTGAAATAAAAGAGTCAGAAGACTCACCTGCCAATCGGACCCATGCTTCAATAATCCAACGAATGTCAGTAGGAATACCTTTGATCATCAGTAACCTCATCTGTTCCAAACGAGCTTTGTAGACTTTCATCAGAGATTTTTTAGGGAGAGAAGGAAATTGCTTGCGAAGATTTGCTAGAGCTTCCTCCATCGTGAAAGGACTTAATCTGCAAAAACTAAACACACCAAATTAAATCACACCAAATCACAATATATACACAAATTGCATGGGTTGCCTCCATGCGAGCGCTAAGTTTAAAGTCGTCAGCTAGACTTGACTTCTCGATCGTTAGGCTGGATCTGAAAGTGTGACACTTTCTTTTTGTCGCTCAAACGATTCTCCCCAGTAGTGCTTAACACGCTTGTTTTTAACCTTGAAAGTTTTGTTGGAGTTAGGATAATGTATCTCAACGGCTCTATCTGGTAAAACTTTGGTGATCACAAATGGACCTGACCACCGTGATTTTGGCTTCCATGGGAAGAATTTCACCCTTAATTTGTTTAACAGTACCTTCTGCCCTGGTTCTAGTTGTATACGCACTAACTTTTTATCATGTTTCTTCTTGGCCTTTTCTTTGTACAATTTGGCATCCTCAAAAGGCTGATTGTGAAATTCCTCCAATTCGTTGAGCTGGTGGATATTTTTCTCTTATGTAGTTTGTAGTGCAAGAATTGGCTCTTTCAGTACAAAAGATGCTTTATCTTCGGGCTCCACAGGCAATTGACATGTTTTAAGTTTGTCAGTAGAACTTTGCATTGCATTGGAGTTCTGATTGGTACTGTGTATCACATCAAGTCTGAAACATTCCTCATTCTTTTCATCATCTGGGAAATTCATGGCCTTGAAAACATTGAATGTTACTTCTTGGTCCTGTACCCTCATGGATAATTCTTGTTTTTGTACATCAATAATGGTTCGACCTGTAGCCAAGAATGGTCTCACGAGGATGATTGGCACGTCTGCGTCTTCCTCCATATCAAGGATAATAAAATCTGCTGGGAAAATGAATTTGTCAACTTTGACCAGCACATCCTCAACTACGCCTCTTGGAAATACAAGCGTTCTATCAGCAAGTTGTAGAGAGACTGATGTGGGCATTGTTTCTCCAATATGCAGTTTCCTGAAATTAGAAAAAGGCATCAAGTTAACACTTGCACCTAAATCACATAAAGCCTTACCAAAGTTATATTCTCATATGACGCAAGGAATGGTGAAACTGCCAGGATCTTTCAACTTATGAGGGATGCTACCTCTGAATGATGGCGCTGCATTCTTCTGTCAATGCTACTGTTTCGTAATCTCCCAATCTCCATTTTCGTGAAAGAATGTTTTTCATGAATTTTACATAGCTGGGCATTTATTCCAAGGCTTCTGCAAATGGAATGTTGATGTGCAGCTTTTTGAACACCTCCAGGAAACGAGCAAACTGCTTGTCCAGTTTGTTTTTCTGAAGACGCTGAGGAAAAGGTGGAGGTGGAATGATCTGATCTTTTTCTTTTTCCTTTGCTTCTTTTTCCTCCGTCTGTTGCCCTGTTTCTTTTGGAACTTCATCAGCAGTTGTTTTGGCTCCAACATCTTTGTTGATTTCAGTACCACTTTTTAATATGATGGCATGACACTGCTCCTTCCCTATGTTCCTTGGATTTGGTTTTGTGTTGCTGGGAAGATTCCCTGGCGGTCTGTAACTCTGAGCATTGGCCAGTTGTCCGATTTGATTTTCCAGTGCTTTGATGGAAGCAGATTGGCTCTGAAACATAGCATCGTACCTTTTTAACTGAGTCAGCACTTCTGCTATTCCTGGTTCATTTACCTGCTCATGGCCTTTGTTCTGTTGCTGGAATCCAGGTGGTGGATAGTTCTGTTGCCCTGAATTGTTGCTCCATGAAAAATTGGGATGATTCCTCCACCCTGGGTTGTAGGTGTTAGAATATGGATTGTTCCTCTGTCTGTTGAAATTGTTGACATAATTCACTGTCTCTTCAAGTTGGTTTAGTTCTGGTGCTCCTCCATATGGTGAACTTATGGATCCAGTGGTAAGCGTCTCCATGAATTTGTATATCCGATCCAGCTTGGCGTTGACTGCTGTATTGGCTCCACTTTCATAAATTACTGCAATTCTTTGGATCATGCTCCTTTTTGTTGGCCATAAGGAATTATTGTTGGCCATTTCTTCGATTAGGTCCCAGGCTTGATCTTCTCCTTTTGCCATTAAAGCTCCTCCAGCAGCAGCATCGATTGTGGTTCTCATTATTCCAGAAAGTCCATTATAGAAAGTTTGGACTTGAAGCCATTTTGGAATCTCATGATGAGGACATTTCCGGAGAAAATCTTTATACCTTTCCCAAGTTTCGTAGAGAGTTTCTGAGTCTTGTTGTACAAAGGATGTGATGTCATTCCTCAGCTTTCCAGTTCTGGCAGGTGGAAAGTACTTTGCAAGAAATTTGGTGGCTAAAGTGTTCCAAGTTGTGATAGACCCTGCTGGTAGTGAATGTAGCCAAGCTTTAGCTCTGTCCTTCAAAGAGTATGGAAAAACACGCAGTCTCATTGCTTCTTCAGCTTCTCGGTTGTAATTGAAAGTGCCACAAACTTCCAGGAAGTTGCTGATGTGGGCATTAGGATCTTCAGTTGCATTCCCCCCAAACTGCACTGACTGCTGAATCATCTGAATGCATGTTATGATGTCACCCGCATTTGCTGGTAAGGGAGGAAGTACAATACAAGAAATGAGTCTGTCAACCACCGGAATGGTTCTGTCTCGAATGGGAATTGGTGGTGCAACCTCCAAAGGTTCAGGTTCCATGTTGACTAAAGCTTCTTGGCCTTCTCGCCTTTCCCTTCTCAACTGTCTGATGGTTCTTTCAATTTCTGGGTCAAGCGGTCGAAGTTCAAAGCTTCTGGTTCGTCTCATGAAGTTTCTGAGAACCTGAAACACAAGAAAACAAAAAAAATAAGTAAAAAGAAAATTAGATACAAGTAAAAGTATCTAACCTCTAAACTAATAGTGAAAGATAAATAAGTCCCCGGCAACGGCGCCAAAAACTTGACCGGTGCTTACACACGTGTATAACGTAAGCGCACGTATCGTTGAAGTAGAACACAAAGTATCGATCCCACGAGGACTTAATACCTAAGCTATTAATTTTATGAGGTCAAATGATTACTAGTATCTAATAGGTTGTTTGATTGATTTGAAATGGTGACGATTCTAAATTTAAAAACAAGTAAATCAAATTGTTTGAAAGTATGTTTAAGAAAAATCAATATTAAAAATTAGCTAGGGTTGTGAATCTTTCCAATATTATTTAAAGATGAAGTGGTTATCTTAAAGTTGGGTAAAATATTGATTTATTAACCTGGAACACTAAATTATGTAAAAGCCTCTTCCGATGGTTAATTACAAATACCTAGTATAACCTAATTGAATCATATGTCTATGTCAATCAAATTACCTGGATTCATTAAGATTAAGTTCCAATTTGGCTACCTATATTCCTATCCTGTAAGGAAATCTATTAAAGGGTTATCTATCCTCAAGGAAGATCGTGGGCTAATGAGTCTAAGGTCTTAAACTTAAAATCTTTATGTCTAGTTCATTTTAAGTTTACCTAGTCAATTTTATTAGTGGCCAGTTAATAAAAAGCATTAAGATTAAGACTCAATAAATAAATCTTTATATTACCCAAATTATAATCTAATCCCTTATAAACCGGTAATATTAGATTCATCACAACCCTAGATAACTAACTTAGTTACAACACATAGCTAGGGCTGGTAAAAACTTAAAAGACATAAAGTAAAATTACTAAAAAGTAAATGCGGAAAGATAAATGCAATAAAATAAAATGCTAAGGTAAAAAGAATTAACTTCTATTATTTACTATTTAGATATCTCTCATAATATAATATATATACTTGTGATAATTTTACCAACCAGCCATATAGGCGGTAACCTGATTAAGTCAAATTAAGTCCAACCAGTCATTAAGGCGGTACCAAAATAAACCAGCCATAAAGGCGGAACAAAAATAAACCTGCCATATAGGTGGTAAGAAAATTTAATTACCAACCGACCAATCTGGCGGTATCCTCATTAAGTCAGGTTTAACCAGATTAAAATGAATAACCAACCGACCAATATGATGGTATCCTCATTAGGTCAGGTTTTAAATAGTTTATATATTATATTAAAGGGAGATTAATCTAAATAGAAATAGTAAAAGAATTACTTTTCACTCTAGCAGAGGGAAGTTACCTCCTCATGGTGAATAGTAAAAACTGTAAAAAGTAAAGAAAGTAAAATTACTATTATTACAGAACGTAATTAAAATTTAATTACAAAACTGAAATTAAAAGAAACTAGAGAGAAAACTCCCTATTTACATCAAAGAAATGAGAGAGAATGGTACCTCTAAAACTGAAATCTCGAGCTCAATTTATAGGCGCGGATAGGCTCTGGGCGAAGCGACGCCAAGAGTTATAATGTCGCGATGCCGGCTCTTTTTGGCGTGGCATGCTGAGGTGATGACACGTGGCGATTCTGATAAGGAGATAAGGCGACACGTGGCAAGGCGGCTGAGAGCTGAATGATTGGGCTGACGTGGCGATGACATGACGCTGACGTGGCGACACATGGCGAAAGGGAGTGTCGGCACCGTAGGATTGCGATGATGATGTGGCGGTGACGTGTCACTTTGACTCGGTCAACTGGTGATATGGATGATGACGTGGCGGTGACGTGGAGTGACACATGGCACACGTGGCAATGGTGATTGTCGGCACCGTAGGATGATGACACGTGGCACGGCGTATGTTAGCAGATCGGCTGTGATGGTGACACGTGGCACGACGCACGTTAGCAAAGTCAAACTTTTCAAATTCTGACCCGTTGACCCGGCGCACGTTAGCAGCTCTGGTGCATGTTAGGCGTTGCGACGCCAAAGGCTTGCGCGTCGTGACTCGGCCAAATTACATAAATGCCTTTTTTTCCAATTTTCACTGTTTTGCTCCAAATCACCTCCAGAATGTCCTGAAACTTTATTTATTTTCAAAATAACACAAAACACATCAAAATATTCACAAAACTCAAGAAACTATACAAAATATTAGGTTAAATGAGTGGGAAATAGTGATATAATTACCATTTATCACCTCACCACTTTGAAAAAACCCTAGAACAATTCTAGGTCACCAAAAAGTGGCTTACCAACTCTAAAATGGCAACTTGATTTTCCAAAAATCAAAAGTAAAGCTTTGAAACCATTTCAAGCTTACTTACATGCATCGATCTTTCATCAAATTTCACAACCAAAATAAATGCAAACTATAAGAAGAGAGACAACACCAAAGCAACACAAATGATGCTAAGCATGTTAGAAATAATTTTCATGTTGAAGACTTTGAAGAAAAACTTACAAAAATATGATTTTTCCAAGCATCCTTCTTTAGGCCTTCAAGCTTTTCTCTCATCTTCTTTTATGTTTATTTGGTATCTAATGAACTTGTTAAAACCCTAAAATGAAATGAAACAATATATACTTCACCAAAATTAGCCCTAGGCCGAAATTGTGAAGAAAAAAATAAAAATATCTAGATATTTTTACTTTGTTTCATTTTAAAGGCTTTTATGCAACTTGTTAACCTTTTTATCATTACAACTTTAATGATATTCATAAGTCAACAAAAGCAACTCAAAAATATAACAATTATATTTAATTAGGGTGTTGGCCGAAAATTCAAAAGAAAAAAGGAAATAAATATTTTCATTTTAAACAATTTAATTAATTATCTAAAGAAGTCAAAACCATTTTGACAACCTTTTCTTTAAGTATAAAGTCAACAATTTACACTTATAATCATTTCCTAACTTTATCATTTGGTGAGATATTTATATTTTAATTATATTAATCATTTAACAATTAAATAATTAAATAATTAATTAAATACAAATATCTCAAATATATATATATATTTACTTTAAATATCTCAAATACATATATTAACGATATATGTCAAATACCTTTATTTGATAATTTATTAATGTGTATTTAATAATATCATATATTAAATACAAATACACATTAATTAGGAAATGACGGTTCGGCCCGTTTGCATGCATCTTTCGTTTAACGTTTAAACGATTTATAAATAATCACCATTATTCATAAAAGTTGCCTTAGTGCTCTACGAGTATATTTCATTAGTGAGACTCTCTATATTCAGGTAAATTAGTCACAAAATCCAATTTCATGTCCATAATTTACCCACCCGTAAATTATGACGAACACGGATAAACTAGCTGAATCATACAAGTCGAGGTCATTGCATACGTATAATCCCTCCGTCACAAGTATCCGGATTATACCAGAGATATAGAAGTAAACGTCAAATCTCTATAGGTATTATCATGTCGACGATTCTATTAGCAATCTATAAATAACATTCGAAACTCACTTCCGAAGTATACTATGGCCATAGATTTAACTGATTGCTAATCACATATGGACTACCTATGCTCTGTACACAGAACTGACGGATCCTATCTTGATACACACAAGATATCCTGAGGATCGGTCCACACCCAACGAACAGGCAGAGGTCTAATCTAAATAGATCGGTGACGTGACTGCCATCTAAGTGTGGAGGATGTCTCATACATCCACAGTGGTATCTCAAGTCGAAGGACCACTATTCTACTTAACCCGAGAAGATTCTTATTGACGTTGGTGTACTATCAATTAAGAATCTTCGGTGAGTCATTTAGTGTTTATCCACTATAAACACCTCCACGTCTATACGAGTCTCCCTAGACTCATGGTTCATTGGGATAAACCATCGGACCAAGTCTCGATATACGACGTGTACTGGTCTCAACGGATTTAACTAACCGACCCGTGTCAGTAAATCTTGACCAGAAACTGTATTTGACAATATACATTTAGCAGTGACACTTCCCAATGTCAATTACAAATTAACTTTGTAACTGTGTACTGCATTATATATTATCGGGCCTTTTTCTAATATATACATATCACTAAACCACATTTAATTTCAATCTAATCGTAATCAGATCGAATACGTATATATAAACAAGAGGTGCAA